>QANX01007965.1:0-82385 GCA_003254975.1 Ochetophila trinervis
TTATATAAATAAATTTAATTTTTAAAAATACTAAAATGCATTAAAACTTTAGTCATACAATTTTATATATACTATTGACATGCAGATCAAATTCATCACTGCATATGTATGATCAAATTTTACTTGTCGATTTCCAAATATTACCCATTTGCCAATTTTGGGAGATTCTTAATTTCTCCCTATGGATCATGCCTCTACATTTATCATTTAAAGTACCAGTTGTAATTAATTAATTTAGTACGTAATTTCTTTTCTAGACGGACCTGAATTATTATGATGTAATAAAATATAAATATTTTCATGCCAAGTTTTGTTCAGCTTCTCAATCAATATGTGATTAAACATAAAAAAAAAAATTATATTATTGTTCAATTAATTAATTCATTCATTATTTTGTATACATATGGGAAAACAAGTATGAATAATTAGACCGTCTCCCGGAGACGTTCTGTAATATTTATGCTTCTGAAATCATTGGAGGCAAAAACTCTGTGTGTCAACTCCTTTTTTGGAGTCATTTTTGTGCTTAATAACAAGTCACTCATTTACCAAAAAAAAAAAGTATGAATAATTAACACATGTAGACTATTATAAAGAACATGTAAGCGAACCAATTAGTTCAAATTTTTTTCGGTAATACAATTAATTTGAATTTAATTTCACAGCCCATTCCCTTTTAGCTGGGCTCAAGCTGACAAATGTAACTTTAAGGATTTTTTTTTTTGGTAAATAAATGTAACTTTAAGGATTAATTAAGAGAAAGGCAAGAAAAGCATATATATAGATCAAAATAAATTTTGTCAAAATCATTTTCTACATAAAAAAAAAAAAGTACTTGGATTTTTTTTTTTCATGAAGGACTGGTTATTTAGGGTTTTTTTTTTTTTTGTCGTTGGTAATTATCTGGTTATTTAGAGTTGAGAAAACTTACAAGAGAAAAATAAATAGGACGGGATGAAATTTAAAGAAGCAAAGAAATAATTGCACGGAAAGGCGTGAATGAGCAGTAAGAGTGCGAGTGGAGGAGCAGAGAAAAAGACAGAGGGGTGCGGAGTAGACCTGATAAAATATTACACGACACGATAACACGACACGAAACGATACAATAATTTATGGGTTTGAGTCTGTGATATCGGATCGGGTTGATATCAGTGTCACACGATAAAACACGATAAAAAAAATATTAATTTAATTATTTTTTTAAAGTTAACTTTTTACATTACTTTTTTTTTTAATTTTAGAAAACTATAAAATTCATATTTTATTTCATTAAAAAATGACAATTTTTATATCTATTTATATATTAATATTTTGTTTTAGATNTTATTACTTATATTGGATGTGCAATTTCAGTTTGGTTTATAATATTTTGAATATTTTTAAATTAATTTTAGTTTGTTTCATAATTTTTGGAATATTTTTAAATTTATAATTGAAATGCATATTTTGTTTTTTAGCCACGATAAATATTTAATATAGCTTTAATTTGTAATATTTTATATATTTTAAATTCACAGTTATTATTTATGTTGAATTTTAGTATGTTAATATATATTTTTTAAGATGTTTAGCATATCATTTGAATATGTATTTAGGCTTAATAGACATGAATTGATAATGATTTATCATTTGATAATATATATTAATTTAAATAAAAAAAATAAAACACTCATGTATATATCTAGTAAACACGAATAAAACACGACACGATACGACACGAACACGGTTCAACACGAAAACTTAAAGAGGTTGGGTTCGGGTGAACAAAATTTGACATGACACGAATACGACACGACACGAACACGGTTCAACACGACACGTTGCCAGACCTAGTGCGGAAGGAGAGGATTTTTATTTTTATTTTGATAAATAGGGGCGGGAATTGTAAAAAAATTGAAATTTTATTTAATAAATTTGTAAAAATACAACAAAAAAAAATGTGTCGAACTTTATAAATATAAATATGAATATAAAAGAAATAAAAAAAATCACATTTAATAATAATAATAATAACGACGACGACGATGATAATAATGCAGTAAAGCGGAAACAGAGATTTTCACAAAAAAAAAAAAAAAAAAAAAAAAAAAAAAAAAAAAAAGGAAACAGAGACTGGAAATAATAACCAAATTGTACCACGTATCCCTTCCCTAGGCTAGCCTAGCCCCCTTTCTCTTCCTTTAAACTTTATTTTTATTTTTAGTGAATACTCTCCCTTTAAACTTTGTATCATTATTTAGTTCAGAAATTAATTCATTCTTTAATTCCTTCATTTATTTATTTTATTTTTATATAAATAATATTGAAAATAAAAGACAGTGACCCCAGCAGGACATGAGGCACCCAGTCAGTCACAAAGGCTCTCGCTTTTACCCCCCAAAAAAAAAAAGATGAATAAGGCTCTCACTTTCATTTCACGTGTTAGTGGTGCCCAATGTGATTGCCTATTAAGCTATTCTGGACCCCACCAACACGGTAACACGGGAAAAAATTGCATACAGCGGTTATAATATATATAAACTTTTGCCCACCAAACCAAACTCCCACCTCACACATATCATATCACCCCCCCTTCCTCTCCCTCTTTTTACTGATTCCCTACCACTTCTCTTTTTCACTCTCTCTCTCTCTCTGCCTACCATAACTCCTTTCCCTTGGCCTTAGTATTTATTTTTGGGTGCAGACTTCTCTCACTCTCATCATGCCAACGATTTATTAGTCTTTGGCAAGTATTTCAAATTAGAAGTAGTCGATTTAATCTCTCAAATAAAAAGTATTGGGATCGCAGACTTGGATTAAAAAATGGATGACCTGGTCGTGGACCTGATAATTTCGCCGTCTTCATCTTCTTCTCTGGTGTCTCTGTCCCAAGAAATCCCAGGTAGCCTTCAACAGAGGCTGCAATTCGTAGTACAGAGCCAGCCGGATTGGTGGTCGTATGCCATCTTCTGGCAGACCTCGAAGGACGACAATGGCAGCCTCTTTTTAGGTTGGGGAGACGGCCATTTCCAGGGCCACAAGAACAGTGCTGCATCTCCCTCCAACCACCACTACTCCATGTCGGGCCCACATTCAAATTCAGAGCGCAGAAGGATCGCTGTCACTGACGCCGAGTGGTTCTACGTCATGTCCCTCACCCGCTCTTTCTCTGTCGGCGACGGAGTTCCCGGCAAAGCCTTCGGCTCCGGATCTCTGGTGTGGTTGGCCGGAGGCCACGAGCTTCAGCTGTACAGCTGCGAGAGGGCTAAAGAAGCCCAAAAGCATGGCATTCAGACTCTCATCTGCATCCCAACTTCTTCCGGCGTTCTCGAGATGGGCTCCTCCGATATTGTCGGAGAGAACTGGGGTTTAGTCCAGCAGGCCAGGTCTCTATTCGGGTCGGATCTCACTGGCTTGCTGCCGGAACAGTTTCTCACCCGAGATTTATCTTTCGCTGACATCGGCATCATTGCCGGAGTCGAAGAGGAGGACAATTCTGGGGACGATAACAGAAAAGAAACGCTGAATTTGAATTTGATGGCGTCGAAGAAGAAGAACAAGAAGAAAGAAGGTGGGAAAGCTTATTTGGACTCCTCCGAGCATTCGGATTCTGATCGCTGTCTCTTAAAAAGGACTCCCAAGAAAAGAGGCCGCAAGCCAGGGCTTGGCCGAGACACCCCAATGAACCACGTCGAGGCGGAGCGCCAGCGCCGCGAGAAGCTGAACCACCGATTCTACGCCCTGCGAGCCGTGGTTCCTAACGTCTCCAGGATGGACAAGGCGTCGTTGCTGTTGGACGCCGTGTCGTACATAAACGAGCTAAAGACAAAGATCGATGATTTGGAATCGCAGCTCCAGAGCCAGAGCCAGAGGGATTCCAAGAAGCTGAAGCAGGAAATGGCGGACAACCAGAGCACCACCACTTCCGTGGACCAGTCCAGGCCTAATTCTGCTGCTGCTGCTGTGGAGGTTAAGGTCGTGGGTGCGGACGCCGTCATCAGGGTTCAATCTGAGAATGCAAACCACCCATCCGCACGCCTCATGGGTGCTTTACGCGACCTGGATTTCCATGTCCAACATGCGAGCGTTTCGTGCATCAACGACCTCGTGCTTCAGGACATCGTCGTCAGGGTTCCCGAAGGTATGAGAACCGAAGAGGCTCTCAAAGCTGCTATTCTTACAAGGTTAACTCAGTAATTATGAGCCATCAATGGCTTTTTAATTTTTTTTTTTTAATTCAGCTGGTCGCAAATGTTTAATTTGTTTTATTTTCTTAATATTGTAACTATGGCGATAATAGCTAGTAAGAAGCTGTATTCTTTTTTCTTTTTTTTGGGGTAAATAGGAAGAAGCTGTATTGTTCTTCTATTTATTTTTATCCTAAATTAATAAACAAGTAGAAGGAAAATTTGTACATAGATTGTTTCTGCTCCCTGTGCCTATAGCACAGTACGATTGATGAAAGGACACAAAAACCTTAATCTGTATTATATAAATAAATATTAATTCATGCACGTTTGTATTAAAAAAGGGCAAATTGTTGGACGACTAGCTATTGTTTAGCCTTTAGTGTCTCCGTTACTTTAATTTTTTTCTTCTTGGCCTAAAATATCCAATCCATGCCTCTCCTTTTGTGGAGCAAATGAAATGGAATATGGGTTCGTTTGGGACAAGAGAATCTGGGACCCCACCACTGCCTGCTCAGCTAATGAGCACTGGCTAAATGTGCTTCATATGCATTTTTTGACTTTTTTTTGCTGTTGAAATTTTTGATTTGTTTTTTTAATAGAAAAACCTCAAGATAGTATAATAGATATGAAAGTATAAATTCTATGAAATCTTGTTTGTTTGTGATAACCATGCTACTGTATAAAATAAAAAGATAAAATGTTACATTCGTGAACATATTAAAAATTGAAAAATGGAAAAGATTCAGACTAAAAAACAAAAAGAAAAAATAAAATTCTTAATTTCTTGCCGTAAGTAGCAAGCCTCACCACGTGTCCGTATAAATATATGCATATATATATATATATACACACACACACGAATACGTCAGAGTTTATAGCGTCTTCGACGGTTAAAATTGTAAGGTAAGTCAAAATTGCAATTTTGAATTTCACCCACGTGCCAGACACATGGTTCAGCCCGCCCCTGCCCCCGCCCCCGCCCCTCCATTAGTCCGATTCTCCTATTTTGTTTTTTCTCATTTTTTTCTTCCCTGCAGAGGTCTCTCCCTGCCTCTCACTGTAATCCCATCACCCGACCCTTTTCCTGCAGCCCTAAATAGAAATTTCGTAAATTTACCAGCTCCGGCTCCAGTTCTCTGGCCGATTAGAAACTCCGAAGTCTTCGTTCCAGACCCCCTGGAAATCCCCCATGCGCTGTGCCCTAGCTTCCTCGGTCCCATTTGTGCTCCAGAGCCCCTTTGCTGTTGCGGCTGTGTCGACCGTCCCCAAGGATCGAGCCCCATCGCGATCAAACCCCTTTGCGATTTGAGCCCCCCCACAATTCGTCCAGCCCCGATATCGAGCCCTCCCGCGCAAGTCTTTGCTGAAGGCTCTAGTGTGAGTCGAGCCCCCCCGGGATCAGATTTTTCATTGATGGCAATTTTTTTTTTTTTGTTCTTGTTTTGTGGCTGCTTAAGGCTCTGATCAATATCCTGTAATCTCTATGTTTTTTTTTTTTCCTTCCAATTTCTCTATGTCTCTGTTTCAATATTGTGAATTATCTTACAGTGGATTATTGATTGTAATTTTGTCTGGTTTTGATGAGGTATAATCTTGGTTTTGATTCTGGTTTTGATTGTAATTTCATGAGGTATAATATGTTGTCCCAAACTTATGTTGGTGCACGTGAATTCATTTTTTGGATATATAATTTTGTCCAACAATTTACTATCTTATATTTCTACTTATCGGAACTGCAAAATTTCAAAATTTATTGGAAAAGAATGAAATTCCTATTAGAAACCAATTTAGAAACCTGTTGGATGCAACATCTCCATCAAATAGGAATTGCATCACTAAACCAATAAAACCAAGAATCGGCCAAGGAGCCGGGGCTGGTAAATTTACGAAATTTCTACTCGGGGCTGCGGGAAGAGGGCTAGGTGACGGGATTCCAGTGGGAGGCAGGGAGAGACCTCTGCGGGGAAGAAAAAATGGAGAAAAACAAAATGGAAGAATCAGGTTGGGGTAGGGGGGTTGGAATTGGCGCAACATTTAAGCCAATTTTGACTTGGTCAAAATTACAGCTGTATTTGACATAAAAAAAAGATAAATTTAGAATGTCAGAGAAACGCTATATACCCTGAAGTCATGATTTATAGCAAAACTATATATATATATATATATATATATATATATATAATTTTTTCCAAGTCAGAAATTTTTGGATTTTTATTTTTTATTTATTTATCGGGGAGTCTTATTCACATAGACTTTATTGGCCGTAAATTTAAAATCAAAAAGACGATGGACTTTTTTCATTGTAAATAGAAATTCTGAATAAAGAAAATTCAAAATTCTTAGTTCTAAGAAGTTATATAATATTAGATAATTATCGAACCATTGTCAATTTATTAAATGAAGATCAAATCTCTTTTTTTTTTCTTTAGTGGATTTGGAATTTTTATCAGGTATAGATTCATATGTCTACTAAATCGCAATAAATTTCAAATAATTTTAATATTGTTTGGTTGAAAATAAAAAATTATATCTTAAAAATATTTTTTCCCAATGATATTGAATTTGAAATTATTTATGATGTATTTAGTTATTGGTTTATTTGAATTATATTAAATATTGGATTGTGTTCTGTCATGAGAAATATTTATGCAAAGATTTTGATTATATTAGTTTATTGAAAATGCTTTTATTGTTACATTTTTGTCATATTAGTTGAGACAAATTCATCTCTTCTCGTGACTTTAAAGTTTTATTTGGTTGTTGTTACCTTTTTAGTGTATATGTTAAATTGGACTATATTGGTTCTTGGACATGTTATATTGGACTATTTGGTAAGTATTACATTTTTGTCCTCTAGAGTAATTTTGGGATGACAATAATAATTTTAATATTAATTGTATATTTATGTCATCTATATTAAAATTGTTAATTTATATATTACATAGAAATCAGTTAATATTCACCAAAGATTCGTCCACGTCAACATAAAAATGACTTACTGTTTGACAAATAAAACTTAATTAGATATTTTATTTATTTATATATGCATTCAATTGTATTTTATATATTCTCCAATTCAATAAGATTAACTGAATGCGGAACAAACTTGCATATCGTATTGCAATTGGTTTTATGTTAGGAGTTATTTTACCCAATTTCAATCCATTCATGTATGATTCAGCGGTTAGTTTAGTTGCATTCACTTTTGTAAACTGAATTGTCTAAGAACAGGGAGTGCTTTGAACATGGTTTTGGAAATGAACGAAGGTATGTTTTCCCCATGTCTTATCTTGACTTTTAACTGACCAAGTTAATTAGCAAGCATTTTCCATGCTATATGCATGGCATGTATATTTGGACATTTATTATAAAATGTCTAGCTACTCCAGAAACTTCTATCAAATTTATATGACTTTTTTCGTATACTACTTTTTTTTTCCTTATGATTGTGCATAATTCATCATCCCTAAATTTAAAAAGAAAATTAAGCACGTGTGCGCATAAGCTGAATTTAACATATATGGAATTAATAATTAATCATAGGGCATTTTCAGATTATATAATAAAAGTGTAAGCAAAATAAAAATAATAGAAACGTCAGCACTTAGGTCACGAGTAGGTATAGTAAATTAATCGGACCAATCTATATGGACATTACTCAAAAAGCTCAACTTCAGTTAAAAAGTGGAAAACTCCGCATTTGGAGAAATTTTCGGTGTGAGTTGCGCCAGATGACATGGTGCAACCAACCAACCAAAAATTACCACGTTATAATTTTTTTTATAGAAAATAATATTTATTTTTTATTTGGGTTTCACTTTTTTTTTTTTTCCTATTCCTACTTGGTTACTCTTCTTCTGCTAATTCCAACGAACAAGAAGCCTATTACTCATGGTAACTTATTTATTTTTTATTTTTAAATTTTTTAAAAAATAAAAATAAAATATGTTTGATAAGTATTTTTATTTATTTTTAAAAAAATTAAAAACAAAATGTGTTTATAACTTTTTTAATTTTAATTTTAAATGTTAAAAAGTCATTTTCATTTCAGTTTTTAATTTTTTTTTCTTTGATAATGTTATAATATAAGATAACTGGAATAAGGCTCCATGAAATTGTCAATACTAGCGCCGTCCAGATGTGTTTGAGATTGCCTAGTTGGAGTCGAAGCTCAGGACTGTTCGGTAGAAGCTGAAATGTAGGACTACCTGGTTCGGGCTGGAAGCTGAAACAGCCTAGTTAGAACCAAAATCCAAAATTGTCCAGTTGGAACCAGAATCCGGAACTGTCTAGTTCAGGCTGAAATTTAAAACTGCATGGTTAGGCAGGAACCCAATACATTTTGATCAGACTGCTCGGTCAGGACCCAAATCTGAAACTGTCATGTCCATACCGAAATCTAAAACCACTACATCTATGGATTTCAAAACTGTAGTCCTCGAAGTGGATTTTGACATAGCAAGGTGGTTTTGTAAAGATGGTTTTGTTCCGGCGAAGTTAGGGCGGAGAGGTAAAGAAGCCATCGTATGGTAAGAGGCGAAGGAGAGAAATATTTGGCGGAAACAAGGAGCAGTTCAATTATTGTATATTCAATAATAAATGATTTATGTTATCAATCATTTATATAACATATAATTTTTTTTTCTAATATATAGATACCACTTTGAGATTTTCGATCAGTGAATATTTGTCGCTTCCACCTCCCCTAAAATTTGGACAAAATAATGTTAACTCTCTAAAATATTAAAAAATTGACGAATATAACTTAAAATGACGAATACTTCTTTTTTGTTTGATTCATGTCCGTCTAAATACACTTTTTTTACGTGGCAAAATAAAAAACCATAATATTAGGAAATTTAAAATTAAAAAAAAATAAGTAAAATAGAAATACCGTAATACATATATATATATATTTCACTTCTTCTTCTATAATAATAATTATATATATATTGCCTCACAATCCAACACTCTCACTCCTATAAAATATATAATTTTGAAACAAATTTTTCCTTCTTGTTTTGTAATAATGTAAATATGTATTTTTTTTCTTCATTCTTTTTCTATAACAGTATAATATAAATATTAAATTTATAATATATATTTTTAAGAATAATTTTTTTCTCTATTTTTTTTTCTAAAGCAGAAAGTTGCAAGATTTATTTATTTATTTTCCCTATAAATAACTTGTTTCTGTTTCTCTTTCCTCTCTTACTTTGATATTCCATTATTTTCCCATCTGTTTCTTCCGTTTACATATCAGAGTTTAAGAGTCAAAAGATCCACAAGTGCTTAAGAAAAAAAACTATTGCATTTAAAAAAATTACAGAGTAACCACGAATCACCATTGATCCTAAAAATATAAATCGATAGTTAGTGAATTATCATCTTTTTTATATTTTATATTTAATATTTTTTTTTACATGTAAACTTAGTATTTTTAGAATTTATTTGAATTCTCTCATATAATTTTATTTTTTAAATAAAATTTTTAAATTTTAAATTTTTAATGGCTAAATTTTTTTGCTCTGATACTATATTTAATCATCACTTATCCTTCAAATTTTAAAAGATAAAACTTAAATAATCGTGTCTTTCATATTTTATACCTAATAAACAGGAATCAACTTATTAGCTTCTATGGCATAACAACTAGAAAACATTGACATGAGGAGGTCCCCTAGCTACCCTATGGCGTGGAAAATGATGCTGATGATGATAATGAATCTGGATTGGAAAACAGTGGTGGTTAGGAATTATATCGGATTGTGAATTTGCACCTGACTCTCTCTCTCTTTCTCTTTTCTCTCAAAACCCAAATCTTTAATTCTTTTTCTTCTTTTTATATTAGGAGAACTAAAAAGAAAATGTTTAAAAATTATTTATCTTATATTATAATATGAGTTAAAGAAAAAAAATAAAGAAGAATAGGAGGAAAAAGAAGAAAATGGAGAGAGGTGGAGAGGTTTTTAGGGCAGGCTGCGAGTGGAGAAGAGAGGAAGAATATTAAAAAATTAATAAAAGAAACATAATTTCTAATAAAACTAGGGTGTCAGTTTTTTTTTTTTTTTTTTAATTTAAAAGAACAATTTTCTTTAATTTTAACAAAATTACAAACGGGCAGAATGAGTTTATAATTATTATAAATTTCCAAAATAAAATTATAATTAGCATAAATTTTAAAAGAAGTAGTCAATTTATAAAAAAAGTCATTGATATTAATTTTCATGGGCTATATATATTAATGTTCTTTTAATCGACTTTAATTAAGGTTGCTGATTACGCGTATATGACAGACTACATGGCTATACTCCGCCAAATTCTATGTTTTTTTCTTAAGATTGAAATAATCACGTGATTAAATATAAAGAGGTGAAGCTGGTGGACCACTAAAGCCAATACATGCGTAGTAAGCATACAAAGTAGATCCAGTGATTCATGCAGTAGCTATCAAAAGTGTGTTGAGTGTGGGTGTCGTATTGCATATTTATGGATAACTAAAACAACTCGTGGCCTTTTATGTGTGGACCAGAATGATTTATTTATTTATTTTTAACATGGTGGAGATAAGGGTCATATCCATACAAACGACAAGAAAAATTAAGATTATTAGCACTGATAATTCTATCAATTTTGTAAAAACAACACTACATAAATCTTCAAAAGAGGTCACTAAGCAATTCTTCAAGCTGTCAACACAGCCAGTAAGTTTTCAAAAAAAAATTTCACCACCGTGCACGCCCACAACACATTAAGGACAGATTCTACACCTTGGTTACATAAAACACATTCACTTTCATTTATAATCTTCCGATCCATTAGAGCCTTCCTTGTAGGGTCAAATTAAGCTCTCCACAAAAAGAACTCAATTTTCGGAGGAGCCAATAACTCCCATAAATGTTTCCATCATTTTGTACCGGTAACAGTGCTTGATTTTCGGAAAAGATGGTTATTTGTTTTGCTGAAAAAAATGGGCCTTACTAAACCAAACCCTGATTTACAGATTCGAAAATATTAACTGAGCTTTAATTCTAAAATTTAATCTCTCTTGTTTTGTCTTTTGTTCAATAATGTGATTCATTGAAGCCAAATCTCGCAGAAGGACATCAATTCCTTCACCTTTAATTGTTAGTAAGGTTAGATTCGCTTGTAAGGCAGATATTAACAGAAAGTAACAACTAATTTTATCTGAAAAATTGATCTAATGATTATATCCTAATTATATAATATACACTACCAGCAAGTAAAGAAACTTCTTTCATTCTGCAAAAGGAAAAAAGAAGAAGAAAAAAGTTAGCATATTTTATTGCATAGTTAAGCATATTCATAGTCTTAGGTATATTTATTTTAAAGGAACATTCTATATGAACTTTCAAAGTTTGAATTAATTTCAATTTAACCTTTTACATTTAAAAAAAATACAATCAATATCCCTATAAAGTGTGCGAAAGAAATTACTTTGAGTGTGTGAATAAAATGAAGAGAAAAAATGATAACTATATAAAATCTGATAAAAAATTAATGATATTTTTAAAATCAAATAGATTAAATAATATTTAAGTCGAACTTAAAAAAAATAAATTGTATGCAATGTTTTTAAATTTAAACAAAATAATATATTATTATGCCACATAACGTGGGTTTATTGGGAAGGATGTTCAATTGGCAATAGCCCACCAAAATTAAGGATAACCATCCTAACAATTCCATCATAGCCCCTACTTGCCAACAAACATGCCAAACAAAATAAAAAGGAATCTATTTGTTATATTCTATAAACAATTCATCTCTGATTTTATGTAATTCCCTACTAATAATTCAACGATTAAACAGCTAATAAATGACCCAATTGTCACATCAAACTCTATTATATCAAATTCTATCTCGTAATGCTTGTCCAATATACAGGGGGAAAAAAATCATAATACTTAGTAGTTAATTTTTTTATTCTAATATTGCACATTTTCAAACTTCATCTATGAATTTGTAGTGAATTTACATAAATTATTATGAGGAGATAATGACCCAATGTTGGCCATCAATTTTAATTTTGAGACCATGAATGCGAGCAAACAGAGTCACAGCTCTTCTTACTCCTCTATCATTGGCTGCAGAAAAGTAATCGTGGCCGAAAAGTACCCCACCGGGCCTCAGAACACGGTAGGCCCAGTTTATGTCGGACCAGGCCGAGTTAAAATCATGACCCGCATCCACTTCGATCAAATCCCCGAATATGCCCCATTCGCACAGCTTCGCAAGCACCGCCCCGGTCGTAAACGGGACGGGTAAAACCGAGTCCGTCGCATTGTGATACACTACGTTCTGCATGAACTGGTAGAGCAGCAAGACGTCGCCGTTTAGCATCGAAATGTCCTTGAAGCGGTCGCGAAACCCAGGCCAGCCTCGGAAGTCATCGACACAGAGGATCTGAGTCTTGAGCCCAAGTTGGCGGGTCAACTGGGCCATGTGAATGGCCGACGCGCCAAGAAACGTGCCCAGCTCGATGATGGTCCTGGGCTTGACCTTCTGGATGAGGTGCTCGAAGACTGCTCCGTTGGAGCCCCACCCTTTGACCCGCTTGGGACGGAGGAGATTTCTGACGTACGCCGGAGGGAAGCTATCGTATGGGGAGGTGGAGTTGAAAATTCGGTCGAGGATGGTTTGCCGGACGGCTTCCGAAGGAACCGGGTCGCGGCAGTGGGTTGTGACTCCGAAGTGATCGAGTTAGTTGGGAAGATTGGCCCACTGTTGGATTGATGGGCCTCTGGAAGGAGGAGGAGGAAAAGAGGACGCAGAGAAGTAGCCCAAGGAGGAGGCGAGCAATAGAAGGATGACAAACGCAATGGGTCTAACCACTCTAAAAGCTATGACTTTAAATTTCTTTTGGTGGTGGTGCTGAAGGCTGTGTTCCTCTTTTTCCATGTTGTTTTCTTGGGTAAGAGTTTCTGAGAGAGAAAAAATTAGAGTGACACCCTGATCTATAGTAGGTAAAAAAGAAAAGTTATAATATAAAGGGTTATAGCAAGAAAACTACACAAAGAGAAAGCCAAGGGAGGAGGTGGGTCGCCAGTTAATAAAAGAGAGAATTGAAAGAGAAGGGTCTAGTTGTTACATGGATGATATAGTGTAAAAATCCGCTCATAATCAAACATGTAGCAATATTTATATAGATTCTATAAATTTTAATTTATCTTTTAAGTTTAGTATTTTCTCCTAATCGGGTGGGCTGGATGATTCTGGATCTGGATGTTGCTTTGAAAATGACCACAGAACGTCATGGCATTCTGATAGACAACTTAAAGGTCTTCATGAAATGCTTTTGGATATTAACATTTCTTCGAATGGTGCAAAGGTTTTCTTTTTTTCTTTTATTTGCATAAATATTTCAAACCTGTAAATTTGGTTAATCTCTCACAACAAAGATAGGAAGTGTGCGCTATCTGCTATAATTCTTTATATGTGTCTCTTTGACAATGCCATTCTAAGTTATTATTTTTTGGACAAAGTCATACAAGTTTTTTAATTACTATTCAAATGTTGACTTTATAGGGGAGGAATCCATGTTCACAGATATTGATTAAAATGTTGCAGGATTTCTTTTATCTTTCCTGTGAAAAGAAAACAACAATAGACACATCCGCATCTCATTACAACTATGTCAAGGAAAATAAATTGATAAAATTCTCATTACAAAGAAACGCCGGTCACTTTTGTTTATTTTTCCACTTTGATGCCCGCTAATGAGTTAAAGAAAATTCTTAATTTGCAAAGTCCATCTCACATTACTGCATTTGACAATCTATCATTAGCAGCCTTAGATTCTCTCTCTCTCTTAAAGAGAGACAAGATGTGTGCAAAGGACATGTAAGTAATGCATCTAAAGAAGATGAATAATACTTATTCAGTTTCCACAGACTATACGTGCCACTTTCCCAAAAAACACAAGCAACAAAAGAATATGATGGAAATGTGGGACTGTAATTTTTTGAATGCCCCGATGCATTTATAAGTTTCTAATTGACAGAACAAGCCTCCACCTCTTCCTTTAACAACTAAACCATCCTTGATGACAGAATTCATTGCATGCCAAAAGACCCAACAACACAACTCACACATCTAATGTCCTAAGACTAAAGACAAAGTAAACCAAAAAACTTTGGTTCTTTGCTCAATCTATCAGAGATCAGCATAGCATCAAAGTTACTGTAGGAAAACGAGAAAAAGAAAGAGAAAAAAAAAAAAGAAAAAAAAAAAAAAAAGAAACCCCTACTATTAACAGCCACATGCAACCATGTGGAACGTAGATTCATAGGACCATGTCATTTTGCCTCCTCTCCATCACCACTGCCATGGCCATCAGCACCAGCTGCTCCTGCCTCAGAGACTTCTTGCTTGTTTCCTCCATTTGGGCCTAAATTTGAAGCAGGGCCGCCACCAACACCAGCACCAATAGTTGTATCAGCATGATGCATGTGATGCATGCTATTGTTAGTCCCTGCAGGTCTCATTCCCATTTGCCCTTGCATGGCTTGTTGTTGCTGCTGATGCAGTTGCTGTTGGGCATCCTGTATTTGATGTGGGTTACTAAACTGCATTGGCATCTTTGGGGGGAAAAGACCTTGTTGCTGAGCCATTGCTGCTGCCTGTGGATGTTGCATGTAATATCCTCCCTGTTGCATCCCAGGATGTGGGGCCATCTGGAAGATACATTTATTATCAAACAGAGTAACTGGATGACTTAAAAAACTCACTAGTGATGCTTACTACAAACCTGGGGAGGCATTGTTGGTGCCTGTGGTTGGGAATCAGCTATTGCTGCTAAATACATTAAATTCTTTTGAAGCTGAGCTTGGTACCTAATCATCAAATTTTCATTTTGTAAATCAAATCATTTGGTTTCAAACAGAGATTTCATTGTGTTTAAATGTCTTCAAATTCATTATTTCGATCATGCAAGGACATATTTACATCGTTTGTCAATTAGCTAAAATGAATTACATGATAAGTAATCAATCTTATATCATACTAGACATTAGCAGCATCTAATAGTGTTTCATCCGAATTTATTCATAATAGAGATGCTTTAATATAATAATTCCAGATAAATATCCAATATTATGTAAAAAGCATTGGGCATTTTAGAGTCATTAAAACTTATAAACAGTCCATGCTCAGTGTTCCGACATACTACTTTCTCACATTATTTCATTTGCACTAATACAACAATCACATAAGTCAACTAGGAGGACATCTGATTATAACATATCCAACTTCCAAGCGAAAGTTTATCAATCACACACAGACACGCACAAAAATGTAAACTTTCAGTAGAATCCTTTCTGTGTCCCACAGGTAACCATGAACTAATATAATTGATCTAGGAGCAAAAAGGGAAGGGAAGCAATTAATAATTTCAAATTCACAAGACGTCTTAGCATCTTTATTACAAGAAACCAATGCAACATATATGGCAATAATGCTGACAAGCTAAAAATATCTCTAACTGTACCCAGAACTCTTAATCAAATACATAAAATTGGACTCAGACTCAGTAATTCACCTCAAAACAAACATTCATACAGAAAATTAGTTACATAAGTGGAAGAAGGGAGAAGTAACTTACTGAGCACACTCAGCAAGTTTGCCTAGGTTTTGATTGTCCAATATTGCCAAGATCAACTTTTTGTTCTCATCAAGGTACTGCATCAAGCCACAAAAATAAACACACACACACACACACATATATATATATATATATCTAATTATGCCTACACATCAAGTAAAAGTCTATCATGTGCTAAAAAAATCAATTGACACTCATGCTAGATATATAAATTTAACACTGATGTATAGTCAAACCATAAAGAATCCAAATCCAAGTTTTGTCATTACAGAACAATTTATCTTCATTTATCCAAATTATTGCTTCTGGGGGATATCTAAATGCCACACGCTCAAGAATACATTGTATGCATCCAATTCTATGCAATATGTTGCATATCACACATTATAATTACATTAGCTTTATGTATCAGAAGTTTTTAATGTTAATGATTTAGATAATTGATCCTAAGCTTACATAGTCAAGCACTCCAACAGAACACTAAGTACATCCCCTCTTCTGAGAGTTGTCATTAAACCAACTGCCGCCTGGCTGTTCTTTGTATCATGAATCTTTAAGACCAGCATTAATCTTCCTAGACAATTAATTGCTCCCTAAACAATCTCGGCCAACAGAGTAATAATCCAGATGGGGAAAGTGCAGACCTTTTATAAGTTCAATCTTAATTTGAAGAGCTTATCTTCGTACAGAAGAGATCTTTGGTTGCCAAGATCAGTCTTTCAAAGATTCGTTCGTGAAAGAAGCTGAATTTTCTCATTTCATGAAACGTTTATATCTGGCATCAAACTAATCTCTTTCCTTTCCTTTTATGCTTGTCAGTTTATATTTATTCAGGAACAAATGACAAACCATTTTCCAAACGCATACCCATAAATAGCCCAACATACTTAAAATTGCAACAAAAAAGGCTCCAAATGAACAGAGTCAGAAATACAAAACCCCTGTAATACCCATAAAGGAAAAAAAATAAAAATATATATATATATATAGATACAGAGACAGTCCGAGAACAAGGAATGAAAAACAGTACCTTCTGAATCTGTTCTGTAGTAATGTTACTGGGCGGAATTGGAGGCATCACAGGGATCATCTGCTGTGGTGGCTGCTGCATCTTTTTTTTTTTTTTTTTCCTTGCGGCTTGTAGACACAAACCCTAACCCTAATTTGCTCAGAACACAGTAAAAATAAAAGTATAAGAAAATAACCAAGCAGAAATTAAAGCCCAGCTTTAAAGGGAAGTAAGCAAAAAAATAGACTTGAAGAAAGAAAAAAAACATGACGTCCATAAAGAGAGAGAAGGCGGTGTACCAGGAAGACAGAGCAGGTGCGAGTGGGAGAGTGTGAAGACAATTTTTGAAAGCAGTTTTAGTTTTAGGAAGCAGAAAAAGATCTTTTGGATTGATGTCCGCGACAGGAGGTGTCTAGAAATGTCACTATGCCCAAATATAATCCATAACCCATAAAAAGAAAATGTAAATCCAATTATCCACACTTCCTTTTGCTTTTTCTTCTACTTTTGAATTTTATCTTTTCTAAAAATTATAAGCGAGAGAAATTAGATTTAGAAGAAAAATATGCACTCCAATTTGATTAAACATAACATAATTTCAGTTTTCAGTTTATTTAATTTATTAATTTGTTTTATTTAGATTAATTTACATCATGTAAATCTGAATTTTCATAAGTTAATTGGATGTTAATAGACTTTGCTTAAAAGTTTGATAAGTAATGAGTTAATACCAAAAGTACCCAATACCCAGTACCCACCCACCTTTACCTGTGTCAAGTGAAGTGCCAAAGAATTTACGTTTTTAAAATAATTGGTTTTTTTTTTTTTACAATAAAATAATTGGGTTAGAAAATGGAGTTTCGCAAACTGCAACTAAAAAAAAACCTCGTTACAAGTTACAACAATTGAAAGAAAAGCAACCGAGTTGAGTTGGACTTGGACCCAAATTGCAGTGAAAGTGCCAAACTCAACTCTCGAAAAGAAACCCGGTAAACACAACTCCATATCCAAAAATCCAAATCCAATTGGAATCCCATCCGAGATTAACTTAAACCTGGCTTCGGACATCTGGAAACGCTTGTTCCCGCGCCGACCTAGAAGGCCAATCATCCCCCAAATTAAAATCGGGATAGGCCGCCGAGTTCATCCTCGGATGGAGATAAACCCGTTCAAGTTTTGCTCCGGCCTCAAGGCCTTGGGCTACTTCATGATCATCTTGGTCGCCGCCATAATCGCCGTCTCTTACTACGCCGTTGTCGTCCTCACCTGGGGCCCACAGTTGCTCCGCGGTGGCCTTCACTCCTTCTTTTCCTTCTCTATAATCATAGTCTTCCATATTCTGGTAATTTCGTGCTCAGTTCTTTTGCCCTTTATTTTAGCAATAGCATTCCCAAATGGTTCAAAGAGTGGTAAATTTGTTATAGTTAGTGGTTAACTTTCATAAAGTTCAGGTCAGTAGAATTTGTAGCTGTAACGAGCTCAAAGCACTGTGATCGGCATTATCTTATGTAGTAATGAAATTGCAAACGGAACGAAAATGAGAGAAATTTTGAAAATTTGAGCGAAGTTAATTGCTTCGTTTTAGATCTCAGAGCGGCGAAAAATACCAATTTTGTACCCTGTAGACGTTGAGAACCAGTCCTTTCTCAGCAATAAGTTGAATAGCGGTTCAACAAGTAGAGGTCCTTTCTCGTTTCCTCTATAAGCAATAATACAATGTTAGCATGTCCTCGTTCCAAAACATGTATTGAAATATTAGTCAATATGTTAACTTTTCGGTATATTAACTAATCTTGATGTGTAAAGACGGCACATGTTGCTTGGATGTATTCCGGGTTTTGAATTTTGATATTGTGGATTCTGATAAAGCCACAAGTTTAGTTTTAGTACAACTGTACAAGTAATATGATCATTTTGAAGAAGACATGTTACCCTGAGATAAGCCATTATTGTTACTGCATGCTAAAGCTGCATTCTGTTTTGCAGCTTATGCTGTTATTATGGAGCTACTTTATGGTAGTCTTCAAAGATCCTGGTTCTGTACCTGAAAATTGGAAACCTGTATTGGAGGAAGAAAATTTAGAGGCTGGTAGTTCTATGTCTTTGTCTGATCATGTAGCAACTGAGGCTTCAGCTTCAGATGTACTTGAAAGGAGACCGCCAGTAGGTTATTGTAGTCGATGCCAGAATGGAAAACCACCACGTTGCCATCATTGTTCTGTTTGTAAGTAAACTTGCTTGGACAAATTTTCTTTTTCAAGTTACAGTTGCATTTCTCCTATCATTGACTGTTATTTTCTCTCTGCATGCTCCATCATGACAGGGAATGTATCAGATGCTACTATTTCTAAAGTTATATGAATGCCTTTTTCTTTTCTTTACTCTTTTCACTTCTTTTGGGGCATCATTTATTTGATGACACTTTCCAGTTTTGTATTGTTATCTTGTAGGATAAGTTATGAGAATATAGCTGTTATCAACAAAATGTTTTTCTATATTATTATTTGCATATCTGCTTTATTTATGCTTCACTCGTTTGGAATAATGCTTCTGCATAGTTGATAAACAATGAAATGTCAGACTGAAAATTGAGATGACAAAATAAGTAACTAAAATTTTCTGTTATGGTTTTTGGAGGTCAAAGATGTGTACTTAAGATGGATCACCATTGTGTTTGGGTGGTGAATTGCGTTGGTGCTTGCAACTACAAGTTTTTTCTTCTTTTCTTGGTAAGTTCATATTGTTTTTCCTCCTTAATTTGATAATGGGACAGCTTCTTGTTAAAAAGCAAGAAAATCGTCCAAAAAATGTATTTAATTTGGACATTTTAAGTGATTGAGCTATATGGTTTTGAAATCTGATTAGAGCAACTAAATCATAAAGTTCAGACCACCTAAAAGTGTATATCAATTGTACATCTCGAGGGCGAGTGGTTATTCTCTTGTTTATACTGTTTCTTGACAGTTTCTTGTTGATATTTTAATTATTATTTAACTTTCAGTTTTTATTTCTTTTTTCAAAGCTATATACTTTCTTAGAGACAACAATGGATACATTAGTTTTGCTGCCTCGTTTTGTCAAATTCTTTGATGATGCCAAGAATCATTCCACCTCTCCGGGCAGTCTTGCAATAATTTTTTTAGCTTTTGGTAAATAGTCCACCTATCTCATCTTGTTCATCTCTCGTATTGGTTCTGCTTTACATCCTTCAAAATTTCTAAATGGCTGTGTGCCTTGATGCAGTTCTTAATTTAGCCTTTGCACTGAGTCTGCTTTGTTTCATTGTAATGCATGCGTCCCTTCTGTCAAGTAACACCACATCAATAGAGGTAAGTCATTTGGGATTTGATACGTTTCCTTTGCAGTGCTGTAACATACCATATTTTGTTATAAAGAGTTAACAAGAGAATACTGTTTTTGACCACCTGACAAAAATTTATTAGGTTTATGAGAAGGAGAGAGGATTCAGATGGAAATATGACTTGGGCAGGAAGAAGAATTTTGAGCAGGTAGGATTCAATAGAAATGTGTCGCTTCCCACTGTTTTAAGTTCTAAGTCCTATGCAAAGCATTATTCCTTCAGACCCCATTGGTAGTCTCATCTCTTACAATGCACTGTTCTTCCCTGTTCAAGGTTTTTGGGACAAAGAAGGCGCTTTGGTTCTTACCATTGTTCTCAAAAGAGGATTTGGACAGCACACCTGCACTCCGGGGCCTTGAATTTCCTACACTTTCCAACATCGAGGCTTGAGCTTACAAGAAAAAATTAGGTGGATTCATTTTATGCATTTAAAATGGGTTAATTAGAAGGTTAACAGGTACAGATGGACTGACGTGTACGCTGGTTATAGGCTAATCAAACAGGGTTGTCGATAAATGGCTCAAATTCTATTATCTATTCCGACTTATTTCTTTTGCTTTCTTCGTTAATTTATTAGTTTCATTAACATCCTTCTCTCTCTCTCTCTATGAGGCATGAGATGCATTGGTTCAATCCACGTAGCGTGTCGAAAACAATATTAAACCAAAATGGTTGGTAAATAATTTGATCCTAAATCGATTTAATTATTATTGTAATTGATCGATATCGGTAACCAAAATCAAAATTCTAATTCTATTCGGAACTCTCCAAACTGGGGAAGGCAATATCTCTACATATACATCTGACTTTGATATTGATATTTAGATACTCATTTTATAATGAATCCATAACTACACCGGTTAAAACCTGTCATCGTTTTTTTTCTATTTTTTTGGTGAATTAAAACCTGTCATCGTCTTTTGCTTAATTTCTGCTGATTTTAATTGAAAAATATCGACTACCAACTTTCTGCATTAGTTCGCAGTATACTAGCAAAATTTTAATTAATTTAAGAATCAATAAGAAATATAGATTGCTGCCCAATTAGAATCGGAAATTAATTTTCGTTGTAGTGTTTTGTCTTTAGCCATTCTGAACAATATGGAAATTGCGGCGATTCAAATTAATATTTTCTAAACAAGTTGAAGACATGTGAGTTTAAAATTAATTTCGAAAACTAGGACATGAACTTTTATTATTACACTAATATTATGTCGTTAACCAAACAAACTTCATCCTAATAAATAAATATTTACCCATTTTTAGATAATAATGTAAACTTGCCATGCATGTATTAATGAAATAAATTAAAATATATGACAGTGCTCTATTATAATTATATGCTTCGATAGCAAGAAAACCATTTGTTTTTTTTTTTTTCAAACAATGAAAGAAGAAGAAGAAGAAGAAAGCAATAAATAAATTCACAAACACCAATCACGTGGCCCAATGTGGGGGAGTCAATATTTGATCATCTTTCCGGGTCAGGAATGGAGTCGTCCGGTGAAGGCACGAGTTGAGACGCCGATGGGACATCTCCATTCTTCCAGTTACAGATATCCGAAATTACGACAGACAACAAAACAATGAGTGGAGTAACAAAGAGAACCAGACCAAACGGCACCATCCATAGCTGTCTATTTTCTGGATGAAATTCATACACCCACCAACCCAATATCATCCCCCCTGTCATGCTCACGAAAAACGAACCACACCAGCCTACCAATATCATCAGTATCTTCTGGGTTTCCTCCATACTTGCACGATCCCCATTATTTCCCAGCTTGTTTGTTCCCATCAAAATAAATTCTGGGTTCCCCTGTAATTCCTAGTTGGTTTGAAAACAGAACAGAAGTGTAGGAGATCCATATATAATTCATTAAGATCAAAAAATGATACCAAACAGAAGTAGCTGACATACCTGATAAGTGTTATTGGTGAAGAAGGACAAGAGCTAGAGAGAACGAGTATGGGAAGGAAGAGCAGCAGGGGACAAGGAGCCCAAATAAGAGAGTGAGTGTTTGGGGAAGCTAATATGGTTTGGATTTTGGTAGGCTACAAGCTAGTCATATACAAGTTATTCTCATTGAGCTTTACGTCTGATTCAGACGTGCCTTTCTATCAAAGTTGTTATTTGTTAAAACGAATAAACATATACAATAAGTTGGATTACGTCTCAGGATTTAACACTAGGCTCCACTGGTGAAGCTATCATGGGGTGGAATTTTTTTGATTCATTTTTTGTTTTATATATGGGTCGTTTGTTATATGCTGCGTTTAACAATTGCATTGGTTGTTTCCAAACAAAGGCCTTGCCCACTTGGGTTTAACCATATTAGGGTATAAATAAATTTTGTGATTCCTAACGTGGTTGTTTCTATTTTTATTAATAGTTTTGAAATTGCAGTGCAACACCCAAGCTGATGATAGTGAAAGATAGGTTTGATATGCCCTCGGTTTGCGACTAAAGTAGAGGCCAGAAGGGGTTTCCTAATAAATTGAAGCTTTATATATATATATGTGTGTGTGTGTGCACTTCATTTCTTCTTCATTTTCGTTTTCGCTTATTGCTTGAATTCATGATTTTGGTTCCAAAGAATGGGCGATTAACAATTGGCTGTTCCTCTCGATCAAAAGTGGTTACATTGGATTTGGATGTATACAGTTAGACTCTCTTCGCATTTTAATTAGAATTGGGTTGCTAATGTCTAAAGGAATTTTTGTTTCATAGAATTTATTTATTTTTGGTCATTTATTGCGTAGACTTCAAATGTTAATTAATTATTTGAAAATATAATAAGTCAATTTTTTTGGGTAATGTTCAAGCAGTCGATACTTTAATTATCTTATTTGTTCCACCCCAATCGCATAAAAATACTAATTATTAATTAATATTTTTATCTTATTTCTAAATATTTACAATGAATTAATAATAATAAAATTTGTTTTACTTTGGTATAGCATTGACCTTCTTCTTCTCGATAATACTCTCGTGAATTTATGAATTAGCTATTGAAGAAATTTAAATGACAGAGCCTAAAATAAAAATCAAGTATTATTTATTTCTGATAAGTAATATTTATAAAAGCATAAAAATTGAAGTTTTTAAGTTCAAACAAAATTTGGAATCTAAAACTTATCTATATTCAATTAATAGAAATAAATGATAAAAAAAATGAAGTAAACATATTTCCGGTTTTCCTTCCCTGACAACTGGGGGATGCAACTTACGTTAGTCAACATCTAGAATGGAATTGTTTTTTTTGGACAATGGAAAGATGAAGATAACTTTTTATTTTTATTTTATGTCAGTAGTAAGGGATTTGAACTTTATCCGAAGAAGGAATATCTTTAACTGAACTGTTCCGGGACAAAAATTGCATTATGAAAAATTGGAAGATATACATCAAATGAAAGTATAGAATGGAGAGTTGAAGGGATAGCCCTATTACTAGGAAAGATGAGTTTAAAGCGGCTTTGGTTAGCCATCCATATTAACCAGAGAATTACATGTGCTTTTTTTACTCTTTTCCACCTGACCATCCAGATTAACCAAAGAATTTTCGTTTCATTACAAGCAAACACCGCAGGAATGGAACGTATGAGGACAAATTGTTATCCCTATTGATATTCCGTTGTCTTCTCCACCACCGTATTAATCACCAAATGGGATTTGGGGACCCGTTTTAACAAACACACAATGCTAAATGGTAGTAAAACTTTGGTATAACGATGGTAACAAATTAGATTTGTTGACACTAACCAATGTTTTAATGCCACGTTTAAAAATTCGCCAAGTCCAATTTACTCACTCTATCTGAATGTGAACCTTTAACTCTCTTTTCAAACCCTCTTTCTCTTTCTAAGCCCATTAACTCTCAGCTGCTTTGTGCGTGAACCTCAGCCTTGGGTATATGTACATATACATGGAGAGATTGAGAAATGAAATAGGTAACAGATAAATGGATCGCATCTTCTAAGTCGGACCTAATTTTTTCATGTACACGATTTAACTTAGAAAATAAAACAGCATTTTCAAGCACGCAAAAGCCAAAAGGCATTTGCTATTCGCCGACATCGACTGTTCCGACCAACTATCCATCCCCACCGCTAGCTGCAAAAGATGAACTTGTTTTTACTCGTCATTTTCTTTCTATTTTTAATTCAAGATCGATTCCTTTGTGTGTTTCTCTCTGAAGCTTTTTGTTTTTATTTTCATTTTGTTTTTTAATTTTTAACTCGGAGATCCTCAACTGCAATCTTTAAAAGGTTTCCTTGTAGATTGTTATTTATGCTCAAACTAAAATAATACTGCCCAAAAAATGAAAGATTTCCTTTCGTCCCCTTTCTTCTCTTTGCTATTTTTCATGGAACCCTTTTTGATTTAGCAGATCTACCATTGGTAATGAGTTCCTCCACCAACTCTTCCTTCTTTCTCCACCTGAACGTTTAACCGCGAGCCCTTCTTCCTGCCATATTTTGTTATATGTGCTCAAACAAAAATGATAATACCCAAATATATTGTTTCTTAATTATTCGTTTTCATATTTTGTTAGAGGGAGAAACACGTTTCTTTTGGGTAGAAAATATTAAACTGAAATGATGAACGGAATAGGAAAAAATAAAAAGAGAGAGAAGAGGACAGAAAATAGATTCAATCTTCAGATAGCAAAAATAATGGGTAAAGGTGAGTTGGCTGATTTTATACACGTGGCATTAAAATATTGGTATGTGGTAAGATTTTTTGATTTGTTATCCGGTGAGTGTGACGTTGATGGAATTATTGGATGAGAATGGGATGCAGTCGATTGTGATGGCTTCCAAAAGGAATATTTTAAAAAAAAGTCGATATTTTTGTTGGCATTGTGGCATTTTTAGTGAATATATTAGTTGATGTTGTGAAGCTTGAAGATAGTTGTTGTTGATGAAGAAAAATGCAGCAAAGCATGTTANAAAAAAAAAAAAAAAAAAAAAAAACACTATTAGTTTGCAATAAATAACTGGAGGCAACTTCTTGCTTCTCTCTCACCTCTCAGTATTGTTTACAAAATAAACTAGCATAAAATATATAGAACTAACGATTTAGTTGGTAGAACTTTGCAATTTAACGATTTAAGTTTTGAAATTTTAAATTTGTTATATATTCATCTAATTTATAATTTTGGTCAAATGATAATAATTGTAGATAAAAATTTTAAAAGAATTTTTGAAAAAAAAAATTAAGATTTTAATCAATAAAAAAAAAATCATTACTGATTTGATTGATCAAACTTTAGCATTTGTTTACACCATCCGATTCAAACATTAAAAAACTCTAATAGCATGAGAATAATCTGACTATAATTTCTACATATTTTTATAAAAATAAAAGAGGAACTGTCTTTTTATTTATTAATCCTTAGACTTCGTTCCTCCAACCAAAAGAGAAATTAGTTGCCAACTCTCTGTTTCTTTTAATAATTAATTAATCAATTCCTTCACCAAGTTTCCTACGTCATCATGGAAAATGGTCCTTTGTGACAAAATAGCAAACAAGCAGTCAATACTTCCATAATTATAAATCAAAAGAAAAACAGGCAAATTGTATCCGATGGCCAATGGGTTTAATATGAATAATTTATATTAATATATATGTAAATATATAAAGCATTCCACAGCTGAATCGGCATGGCCGTCACTCAAATATCGATGTCACCTCACCGTGCACTTTTTTTTTTATCATCTTTTTTCAGATTTTTATGGATTGAAATGGTCCTTTGTGACAAAATAGCAAACAAGCAGTCAATACCTTCCATAATTATAAATCAAAAGAAAAACAGGCAAATTGTATCCGATGGCCAATGGGTTTAATATGAATAATTTATATTAATATATATGTAAATATATAAAGCATGCCACAGCTGAATCGGCATGGCCGTCACTCAAATATCGATGTCACCTCACCGTGCACTTTTTTTTTTTATCATCTTTTTTCAGATTTTTATGGATTGTAAAAATTGAGGGGAAGAACACAACTAAACAATACGCAGCCGTTACAGAAACGGCAAGCCGTCTGTTCCAACGGTGCGATCCAGTAGTCACTCGAGTAGACTAGTAGTAGACCCAATATACCTACCCAAAGTCGAGGCCCAACAAGCTAAGTGGGCTAAACTGAACCGCAGGAAAACTAACAGTCACGAAGCTGATAGCGAATATGTCCCCGTTAGAGAAAATCTTTCCAACACATATAATGCGCGAACAGAGTTTGAGAATTCCACGTCAGTGATGTTCATCCTGACTACAAGTGGAAGGGTATAGATGTAAATGAACACAAGGTAATTGTGCGGATTGTACACGTACGTCGGTCCATGCATGGTCTGATCAACCTACAAAACAAAGAGGATATTTTCATTTATAGGTCTGGTTTTAAATCTTAATTCAAATGCAACTTTTAAATTTTTAACAATTTAAAAATATTTTTTAAATTTAACTGGCATTTAAGTTTTTTCTTTTTTATGTGGCAGATAAAGCCCAATCTTCCGTTTTTCAGCTTTTTAATACTGCTCGAAAATAACTAAAATACTCTTTACAATAAAATTTTAATATTTTTTTTATTCATCTCTCTTTCTCTTTTTTTTTTTCCTCGCCACTCCTCTTACTTACACAAATTTATTTTTTCCCTTTTTTATCTCTATTTTTTTCATTTTCTCTCTGCCCCTCTTCGATTTCTCTCATTCTCTTTCATAATCAAGAGCCCACAAATTTGCAAAGCACGCTTGATCTTTTCCCCACTTTCTGCTTCTCTCTCATCATTTTCATTCTCTCCCTCATTTCTTTAATGCAAAAGACAAATTGAAATGCAAAAAGATAAAATAAAAAAATGTAATAATAATAATTAATAATGCAAAAGAGCCATCTTAAAACCACCAAAAACCCATAAATTTGCAAAGCAAATAAAATCAAAAATATCTAAAAAAAACTTGAGATGAGAATGAGAAAATGAGAGGAAAAAATAGAAGGAAAAATCAAAAGCAAATTTGATTAGAAAGAGAAAAAAAAAAACAAATCAGAAAAAAGAAAAAATAAAAATAAAAAACCAATGGTGGAGGAAAGCAAAAGAAGAGAAAAAGAAAAAAAAAAAAAGAAAAAGAGAACGTGAGTAAAAGAAGAGAAAAAAAAACTGAAAAATAAGTATTTAAAAAAATTATTTAAAATAAATAAATATTTTATTTATTAAAAAAATAAAAATTAATTTAAAATTATAATAAACGGAAAAAAATATTTATCAAATAAACCCTCAAAATAATTACAATCATTGCTCGTCCGTAACTATCCCCATGACATCTGGGAATCATGGGGTATACTATGTTTATTTGGACGTTGTCAATTATTGCATGATGCTACTTTACCATTGGACTCTCGTCCTGTATAATTTACACATCAGCCCACATAGAAACTAGGGAGAAAATGTTACAAATACGATATCAAACAATAATTTATAGATTTAGATCTGCGATATCGGATTAAATTAATATAAATATTACACGATAAAAAAATGAATTGAAACACGTTAACACCATAGATAACAATAAAACACGATAAAAAAAATATTTATTTTATTATTTTATTATAATTAACTTTTTACATTACTTTTTTTTTAGTTTTAAAAAACTATAAAATTGATATTTTATTTCATTGGAAAATTATAATTTTTATATTTATTTATATATTAATATTTTATTTTAGATTTTATTTTTTTATTGCGTATATTGGATATACAATTTGAATTTGATTTATAATAATTTGAATATTTTTAAATTTATAGTTGAAATACATATTTTATTTTTTAATCACGATAAATATTTAATATAGCTTTAATCCGTAATATTTTATATATTTTAAATTCACAGTTATTATTTATGTTGAATTTTAATATGTTAATATATTTTTTTTAAATGTTTAACATATCATTTGAATATGTATTTAAGCTTAATAGACATGAATTGATAATGATTTATCATTTGACAATATATATTAATTTAAATAAAAAAAATAAAACATTCACGTACATATATAGTAAACACGAATAAAATACGACACGAACACGAAACGATACGACACGAACACTGTTCAACACAAAAATTTAACAAGTTGAATTTGAACAAAATTTGACACGCCACGACATATATACGGTTCAACACGATCCGTTGCCAGGCCTGTAAGTTACTCTCAATCTGTTATAAATTTACACATGTCGGGGACTGTAACTGTTATTTACTGAGAGTAATAATCCACGCTCAAAAGAGATGAATTGATTAAAGTTTTAATTTTTGATTAAGAGGACCACGGTTTAAGTATTCACGTGGTCTGCATAGGAGGTTTAGCTATTTATTCAGAATTAAAAATAGACATATGCGTGAGTATTTGGTCGATAATCCACCATTTAAAATTACAAAATTATAGAGAATATATTAATTTTTACTTCTTCAATTTTTTTTTTTTATAAAAAAAAAAAACTGAGCTAAAAAAAATTATATATGGGTGTAGCTGTTCATGACTCGTGCGAGCTGAGTTAGACTTATTGGTTGCTTTTGCTTTTTTTCTTTTTCAAAATACTTTATAGAGAAATAAATTTGATTAAAAAAGCTTTTGAATATCAAAATTACTTTTAAAAAATTAGCTAAATATTTTCAAAAATATCTTTTAAATTTTAAAAATTACTTTTCACTTTTAAAAACTATACTCTAAGGACGTTTATCATCTCGATATCTGAAAATTCATGAACAACACCAGTCAAAGGACCTTTATCAACCATTCATCAAAAGATCTTGTCACGCAAATTGCTCGGCCTATCCGAACCAAGAAATCCTTATCAATCCAAGTCCACAGCCAACTAGAAGAATATCCTTGTCAATCCAAGCCACAGCCAACTACAAAAATACAAAGAACCTTAATACACTCATAAGGCCGTGTGATATATGCACAATTTTAACATTCAAATATCACTTTTACTGATTTAAACGTTCGTGCTTTTGATCGGCGCCATTACGGCGACTCAAAAATTCTCACGTTTACCTATCTTTTGCAAGTTTAAATTACCTTTTAGATCAGATACACCGGAACTAGGTGGTTTAGAATCATGCCTCTACAAAACGAAATAAAAGTACTAATGGGTTTGGATTCTAAGTGAGCGTGCATTGAAAATAAATTATTTTAATTGGACTTTTACTTTAAATGGATTTCTTTTCGATATTTTATCTTCTGGATTAGTATTAGAATTTATCCTTTTTATTTAGAAAAAAATCTTTGGTGTTTCTTTCTTAATTATACTCGCATCTTTAGCTCATTTCCAAGTGTGCACATTTTCACTATAATTGATATTTGTCTCTAATCTAAAAAATAATTAAAAAAAAAGGGTTAAAATGAAATTTACGAGATAAAATTAGAATTATCCATACGACATGAAGAAGATGTTGAAAATCAGAAAGGGCCTAAATTTAAGCGACAAAAATGGAGATGGAGATGGAAAGGAGAATGAGATCAGGCCGAGAGGCCAATTGTCTTGCGGCAAATAATAAAGTTAGTTTGGGAAAACACAAAGAAAAGTTTTTGGTAACCATAATTGAATAGTTATTACCAAAAAAAAACCAAAGAATAATTGAATAGGCAGGAGGCAGGGAAGGGATAGCAGAAGAAAGAGGGTGGCGAAAGCGAAAGCGAAAGCAGCAGATAAGATTAAAAAGAAAGAGTGAGTTAAAAAAGGGACCCACCCGCATCATAATCCCGTGGGACCCACGCGGTGTCTGCGCAGAGAAATGGCAGAACAAACCAAGACCAATCAATCTTCTCCCCTGCATTTAAATGCGTTTCTCGCCTCTGCATCGTAGGAGGGCTGCGATTTTTCGCCGACGAGGGAAGAGAGAATGAGCGCCAAGGCACCGGCCACGCGGACACGTGTTGGCAAGTACGAGCTGGGTAAGACCCTCGGAGAGGGCAGCTTTGCGAAGGTCAAGTTCGCCACCAACGTCGAAACTGGCGATTCTGTTGCTCTCAAAATCCTCGACCGTGATCAGGTCCTCCGCCACAAAATGGTCGAACAGGTGCGCTTATCTTGACTCACTAATCATTTGAATTCTTCTCCTTGATGCACGTGGGACCCACGTTTTTCTTTTTCTTTTTTTACTTTTTTAACTGCCCCTTAACTTCGCTGTGAAAGATAAGGGTCAGCACTCGGCAGGGTGGGTAATCTCAGATCGGTTAATATTTGATTCGGTTTTATGATCGAAGAATTGGGTCAGGGCCATGCTAATTTTTACGGTGGAAGGTTTAGGAATCACGCATCAAGGTTCTTCTGCATGGTTTTCACTGTTGATCCATTATTTCTTGTTTTTCCAAGTCTACGAGTATTCAGATGACAATGAATATTACATTGATTCTTTTTCAGAATACATTTGATCACGTGCCGTATGGACCGGTTGTGTCTTTGGGGGTTAATAATAATATATGGGGGAATCAAATGGACGAATATAGTCTTTTAATTGTACAAGTTGCAATTTATGCGGAGAAGAGAATGAAGATTTTTTTATGGTTTTACTTCTGTTTGATGCTTCTATTGTATTGGCATTTGGCAGATAAAGAGAGAGATATCCACCATGAAGCTGATCAAACACCCAAATGTTTTAAATCTTTTTGAGGTACTGTTTTGCTGCCACTGAAACCTCAGCTAGTTTTTCTATATGTCTCGTGTCGAGTTAATTCATCCAAATAAAAAAGTCAAGTTGAGTTATTTGATGAGTCTAATGGGATAAAGTGGTAATTAACATCGTTTCTAATAAATCTACGTGTCTTTTGTGCTTAATTATGCAAAGGTTATGGCTAGCAAAACCAAAATCTACATTGTTCTGGAGTTCGTGGATGGAGGCGAGCTTTTTGACAAAATAGTAAGTTAATCATTTTTTATAGGCGTGTGTTTATCGATTTACAGAGTAAACATTCCCTTATTATCTGCTATCTGATTCTTAGGCCAAAAGAGGGAGGCTAAAAGAAGATGAAGCTAGAAGTTACTTCCACCAGTTGATTAATGCTGTAGATTACTGCCACAGTAGAGGCGTGTACCATAGAGATTTGAAGGTTTAGTAGACTTTCTAAACTCTCTTCATTTCACATAGGGTTGTATTCAGTTCCTTGGACATGACTTGACTACGATTGTTCTGTATCGTTAACATATTACGCTGTTCTTTTGCAGCCTGAGAATCTTCTGCTAGATTCGCATGGTGTACTTAAAGTTTCAGACTTTGGACTGAGTACATTTTCACAGCAAGTACGGGTGAGTGTGCAGTACAATGTTCAAATTCCAAATTCCTTTTAACTTGCTGACAGATTTTTCAGAGCTATTTCACATGCTTCTGTGGTGGTCTTCATGACTGCTAGAATGAACATGTGGCAACTCTTTTGATAACTTTAGAATTGGAAGATAGTTGGATTTGATGTTTTGAGTGTAAGAACTAGCTAGTAGCTTCTCAATTGCACTTGAGATGATTGTGCGCAATACAATTTTAGTTTTTCTGTTGTTGGGATGTGAAAACACCTTTCTTCCCTTCCCAATATGCAACCACCCCATCAATGGGGGCTCAAATAGCCACTCTTTGATGTGATCTTGCACAAGTGCATAATACATGATGGGTATTCTGTTGCTTATATAAAGGAGGAAGATATTGTGAGGGCACTGTACATATGCAGACCTTATTCACATTCTTGCTGTTGCAGGGTGATGGACTACTTCATACTGCATGTGGGACCCCAAATTATGTTGCTCCTGAGGTATCTATAAATTTGCTTTTATAATTATAGGTGGCTGAATTTGTGTAGCTATTTGTTGATTTCTAAGATGTGGTATTTTTGTATCAGGTGCTCAATGATAAGGGTTATGATGGCACATCATCTGATATTTGGTCTTGCGGGGTGATTCTCTTTGTACTGATGGCTGGTTACCTGCCTTTTGATGAGCCTAACCTTATGAGTTTGTACAAAAAAGTAAGTGTTTATGAGCCAGTTCGTACAGATATATCCTATACATTGCGATTGTCGATTACTAAATTAATTCAAAGCTAATATCAACTTTCAGATTTGCAAGGCTGATTTCTCGTGCCCTCCATGGTTTTCATCTGGTGCAAAGAAACTGATAAAGCGCATCCTTGACCCAAATCCTCTTACGGTCAGCTCCAAAGTCCTTTTCTGCTGTGAACTTCATTCAGTACTGTTTATTTCTTCACAAATATTGTTTGACAGACAGAACAATTAAATTATATTGGGCATGTATAACCCTTAACATTATGGATTTTAAATGAGAAGCGTGGATTTTAAATGAGAAGCGGTTCTTTGCAGCGAATAACCATTTCTGAAATCTTAAAAGATGATTGGTTCAAGAAAGGGTACAAGCCAGCACATTTTAAAGAGGATGAGGATGTTAATCTTGACGATGTGGATGCAGTTTTCAATGATTCCAAGGTGAAATTTCTTGTCAGATGTCAATTTATTTCTCTCAACGAGAAATTCTGATCCCAGAAGAGGTGCAACCATAAGTTATTCATTTATTTTTTACTTCTGCAGGAACATCTTGTAACAGAAAGGAAAGAGAAACCTGTATCGATGAATGCTTTTGAGCTTATTTCCAGATCACAGGGTTTCAATCTTGAAAATCTGTTTGAGAAGCAGATGGTAATTATGATTTATCATAAATTTTCTCTGTTTTTTTGGGTCATTAGTGTTTTTTTTACATATTCTCATGTGCAAATTAGATATTTTGTTCTGTTTCTAATCATGCAAAAATAATTGACTTTACTATGGTTGGAAAACTTAAAAGGGTGTCCCATAACTTGTTTGTTATCAAGTTTGTTGAATCAAGAGCATACATAAACTTAAGCTCATATGTCCTTGTTGCTTTTGTAGTCGCACACCAAAATTATTCCAATGATCAGATAAAAATACTGAATGGAGGTATTTCTAGTTTTGCTGTTTATTAATGCTGGCTACTGATATGTTCTCTTCTGTTCATCTTCAATTCTGTACTATAGGGTATTGTGAAGCAAGAAACCCGTTTCACTTCTCAGCGTCCCGCAAATGAAATTATGGACAAAATTGAGGAAGCTGCAAAGCCATTAGGCTTCAATGTTCGGAAGCGAAACTACAAGGTAATATAATTCTTTCTCGTTCTATTTGTTGACTTTCCATGAATAATTATAAGCAAATTAGCTTTCATGTTTAATGTTTTAATCATATCTTCCTCATTTCCAAATGATTGCAGATGAAATTGCAAGGTGATAAAACTGGAAGGAAGGGTCACCTGTCAGTAGCTACTGAGGTAAATTGACAATTTTTCATTTGTGAACTGTACTAATCTTTCTGAGATCTTCAAATGAAATTAAAAATCATTGTTGAATACTCAAAATTACTATTTATAACTATATGGCAGTACTATATCCAAATTCTAGGAGTAATTGTTTCTTTTCACTTCAGGTATTTGAGGTGGCACCCTCACTCCATATGGTAGAGCTCCGGAAAACTGGCGGGGATACACTGGAGTTTCACAAGGCATGTCATCATTTTTCCCTTTTTCTTTTTCTCTTTTCTTTGGTTAATAGGAAAAGAATGGAGATAGATTCTTTTAGAACTTTGCTTAGAAACACAAGAGGAAGCATCCAGAACTATTGTTCTGTTTTTCCCGTTATCTTACAAACTAAATGGATTTGCATCTCTCCTCTGACTACATGGCAGTTCTACAAAAGCTTCTCATCGGGTTTAAAAGATATTGTATGGAAATCTGAAGGTAGTACTGAAGAACAAAGGTGATTGGTGTTTCTCTCTCTAGCTCTATGTCTCCCTGTGAGTGTATACATGATTAACACTCGACTTCTTAACGCAGGTCATGAGCAAAAGCTGCCCTTTTGGAATTCACTTCTTCATGGATTCTTTGTGAATTATTTAGGCCTATTTTGCGTTTAATTTTGGGTACCATGGAATGTAGAATTGCATAGTGTTCCATGGAAGACACGGATTCTGAGAAGTGGCAGCGTGCATGTGTCGGGTAAGTGGGAGCCCTCATTATTGAGGGGCTCTGAAGCCATACTCTCTTCTCTCTGAATTACTGTAATGAACAGAATCAAACTATACATTTTGTAAGGGAACGATTATTGTTGGTAAATGCATATAGAATGTAATGGGAGAAGAGATATTCTCTCAGTATTCTTTGTCATTTACAAAAGAAATTTTGGTTGTATTCCTTGCCATATGCAGAGCATATCTTAAACTTTTTGTCTCTCCATTTTCCGCAAATGCATAAAGGTTCAGACAGTATATATGACCTTCTGCAACAGTTTTGTTCCCTGTTTAATTACGAGCTTGATGCCAAAAACATTATTAAAAATAACAAAGACTATTACGATAGCAATATAATAGTTGCTAAAAAATTTCCGAAGCCAACCAAAATATATATGCTCGCTGGGAAAATGAAGATGCTCGTCTCGAGCTGTGCGTACGAAAGAGAAAGAAGAGTATCCATCATCTTTGCTAAATTCCACCACCTGGGCTTTGATAGATTTAAATCTTCGACTAGCTGAAAAACTTGTCGTGATGAATTAATAGATAATTGATAATTTGAATACGAAATGGCCATCGTCAATTGGTAGGAAGAAAGAAGATATGCGTAAAGATTTTATTTGATTTGATATTATTATATTTTTCTCCGGGTGTGAGTGAGTGGTGTGTAGGAAACAAGTTGAACCCAGATAAGAAGAAACGTGCGGCTGAGCAATCTCTTCGTTATCTACTTGGTTTTGCTTTCATCAAACGAAGACGTAATCAATTAGTATCCATAGCAATTCACAACCTGGCTAGCACATGGAAAGTTGTAATCAATACACAAATTAAGTAGTGGCTCTCAAATGTTTATTGTCTGCTTCACAGTTCACAAAGTCAATTTGTTCGACATTTTTCGACCATATAGGCAGTGAGGAAAATTAATGTTGAGAGGACCAAAGCAGAGTAAAAGATGAACTTGTACTTTTACCAAAAAAAAAAAAAAAAGATGAACTTGTACAAGTTAGATTAATGTCTCTTATCAAACACGTAACGAAATTTCATTAATAAAAGAAACCCTCTACGTAATATAATTTAAGTTTTACAATTAAGGGCACCTTGCGGGTGATTGGAATTTAATTAAGGTTGTCCACTTGTTCAAGTCTTAGTAAAACCCAGAGAAATAGCCACACGTCTTGTGTACATTTTTGTTGCTTTCGTACATAGTAGTTGTCAAAGGGGCAAAATCTGAGGTTGATTTTTCGCTCCTGTACAGCCTAAGGCACTCTACCTTAGTCAGCCTTCAACACAAAATCGGGTTCCTTTGCACTAGAATTACCCAATCTGTCACGCACACAATCTGCCCACTCTACAAATTGTCAAACGCGCACAAATACTCACTGCTTTTCTCCTCACAGCAAGTTGACAAGAATGGATGCACACACACAAATCCACACATGCATATGCCAAGGTAATCACAAGCACACCAACATGTACGGGCTAATGCCAACCTTTTTCATTAACACAATAAACAAAGGAAATACAGCCTACATACTATGCTTGGATTACCACACATCCATTCTCATGGCTGGCATCTCAAGCCTACTGCAATAACATATTAAAACCGGGTAGTTGACACACCAACTGCCATCGGTGTGCTGGCACTCTCCAACTAAGGCCACATGGCCCTTGCAGTGGACAACCCCCAACTGCTGGGTTATTTGCTGGCACTCTCCAGCAAGCCACATCTGTCCATACAGCCCCCACACTGCCTACATGTATGCCACCAAGTCTGCTGGGCAAGCCAGCTGTGCCTAAAGCTTGGCAGCACACAGAAACCGCTGGTAACTGCTGCCAACTGCCAGCCACACATGTGCGTGTGCCATGTCAGCCACACACGCCCATGTGCATGCCAATTCCCGCCAAGTCTGGGCTCACACGCACACCTGCGCGCCACCTGATGCTCATCCACGCACATACTCCGCACCTGCCTCGCACATGCCTCGCACATGCCCTGCTCATGTGCGCTGCTGCCTGCACAGCCCTGCCCAGCGTGTGCCTGCATGCTGCCTGTCTGCACGCCTATGTGCCTGGCTGCCTGCATGCATGCTGCCTCACTGCTGCACAGCCTCGCATGCTGCATGGCTACCTTCTTGCATGGGTGCTGCCTCTGCTGCGCACCATCTGCCCAAGCTGCACACTGCCTTGCCCATACTGCATGTTGCCAAGCCCACGCTGCATGTTGCACTCGGCCTTGCCACTGGATGCACACACACTTGCTTGTCTAAGGCACACTGGACACTAGCCCACGCTGTGCCACGGCCAGCCTTGCTACCCCTCACATATGTGCACCTACCTACACACATATGTCATGCTGCGCCACTCAACGCAGCCTACTGTATGCTTGCATGCCTTGCCCGCACACACATGCACTGTCTAGCTGCACGCCCAGCCCACTGCCTGGTCCACGCACAGCCCCAACGTAGAGCCACATCCTTGCATACGCCTCACGCACAGCTCCTGCCTGCACGCACACATGCGCCTACCCATATGTCTGCTCAACATGCTGCCTACTCACAGCATTGCGCCCATGTTACTGCCTGCCTCGCAGCACATGGCTGCCACTACCAACCATGCTGCACATCTGCTAGGCACGCTAGGCAAGCCGCCCATGCCATGCCTTGCTGCACCTCACCAATGCAGCCACTTGCCTTGCTTGTCACCGAGATTATGCCCATCACAGGCACAATCCCATCTCGCCTCGGCATGGTGCAAGACCAACCATGCCTTGGCCGAGCCATGGACTCAAGGGTCTAACAATAGTATAGAAAATGTTTAGAAAAAATGAAAATTTTATTTTTTATAAGTTTAAATTTTTGAAAAAAATATTTAATTTGGTATCATAATGTAGAATTTTGAAATTTTAAATTTTAAATTCAACAATTTTATTTAAAAAAATAAAAAAATACATGTAAAGATATAAATAAATTTTAAAAAATCAGATATATATATAAAAATATTAAAAAATATTTAAAAAAAATGAAAGGCTACTTTTCAAAAATTTAAACTTTTAGAAAAAATAAAAATTCACGTTAAGCTATAAAAATCCAACGTGTACTGAAAAAAATTAACAAGAGAAAGAAGATGCCCACAAATAAGCTAATGAGCCTATAAGTACTGAGTCCATCATCGTTTGGTGTCGTTTTCGGTTAGCATGTGACAGATTCGACTGGGACATTGCAAATTATTTAATGACGTTTAGACAGTTCTTTATCTCCGACCACTGCTTTTCTATTTTCGGTGAATACCCTCCGACCACCGCTTGTATACCAATAGATTTGGCAACGTGTCGTATTGTATTTGTATTAATTTTTTTTTATTTAAATATGATCGGTTAAATTTTTGTGTTAAAATATATAAACTAAAACTTGTTTATAAAATTATCATGTAACATGTTATACAATCCGTTAACACGATAAATTTATTTTCAAAATTATTTTTAATAAAAATAAAAAAATATATTTGATCTATAGTTTATAGTTCATACTAAAAAATAACGACGTAAAGACAAACATAAATATTTGTATATTTTTACAAATCAAAAATAAAAACTAAAGCAACATACGTAATACACGTTAAAAAAATAACAAACCAGAAAATATAATACTTAAATTTTTCTACAAATAAATAATAAAAATTTAAAATAATATTATTTAAAATAACAATAATACATAAATATATTCAATTTTAACCACATTTTTATTTCTTGCTTTTTGTTTTAGTTAAATTACTAAATTACCATTAAAGATTTATGAGTCCATAATAGGTCTAATGAGTTTCGCGAGTCAACCTGTTAAGATCCGTCAAAATAACGAATTCATAATGGATCAATCCATTATTAATCCAATCCATTTAAAATAAACATGAACCCGTAAAAATATTTATATTTGTATCATATTAACGTGTCGTGTTAAAATTTATCTGTTATATATATCAATACGCAGCGTGTGTATTATTGTCTTTGTGCCGTTGATTGTGGAAGAGCGAGTAAGGGAGTTGGAAAATGCCAAAATATATACCACAACTAAAATTAAAAATGAAACCAAAACTGTCCGTATCTTATATTATATCTACTCCTGTCAACCCCAACATTTATTAATGATTGGATTTTAGATTTAGCAGTGGTAATGGTTTTCGCATGTATTAGTTCTCTAATATGTTCGAGTTTTGTAACTTAAATTCATTTTGTGCAATCAGTTTTGTCTCTAATTTTATTGATTTAAAATTTGCGAGATTATATATGATTAAAATTCTTACACCTGTATATATATATTCATTATTATTATTGTAGATAGATATATGAGAGCTGATGTGGACTCTCAAACTACTTATTTAATAATATTTGTGGACTCTCAAATATATTAAAATCATCAATTAATGATGTGGGACGGACTTTTATTTTGTAAAGTTTAAATTAAGGCATCCTCATTAATGTTGAATTCAGAAGCCACATACATATAAAAAAAAAAAAAAACATGTAAAGATAATATGAATGCATTGGCTTCTCTTATTCTTCTTTTTCTTTTTTAAATTAAAACTTATCGCAATCACAACATTAATTGATCTAAAAATTAATAATAAAATTTGCATAATATTTTTCTACGTTGATTTTCATTAATTATCACTTGTAAATTTGTGTAGCCAAAAATAAATAAATAAATACTCATATACTCTTTTATTTTGAGGAAAATCAATTGTAACTTATTTAATAATAATTTGAGATTCTATGATTAAAAACTAAAATAATGTAAAATATATACATCGAAAATTGTTATTATCAAGGACTTATAATTAAAGTGACCTTAGAAATTGTGATATTTAAAATTGGTTTTGGCTGATAAGCTGACTCAATATTTGTGGTCTTTGGCTACAAAGTTTGTTATAATTCTTAGCTAATTTCTGAACTAAACTGCAACTACAAGTCAATAATTTGACTTGGTTGTACAAACCACTCTTTTTTTTTTTTTTTTTTTCTTCAAAATAATATGGACCTAAAAAAAAATCTAGTGAGAAGGTCAAATTAGACGTCTTTGCAACCTTATATACTGACGGTCCGTATCGCTGGAACCTCTCACTTCCTCGTGCGGTAGCAGAGACCTCATGTGTAATACAGACCACTCTTCATATGCTATCCCCGAGGTCACAGCAATATACCAAAAAAAAAATTAAGACAGCCCAATTCAATTACTTAACATGATCCAAAATAAACGTGCCTGAATATTTACCCTGACACACTATAATGGCATTCATCGGGGGAAAATAGAAGATATATATATATATATATAGATATATATATATATTAATGGCTTCAATATGGATGCTTGATTTATTTAAAAAATAAATTGTTGGTTATGCGCGAACATTCCATGAGAAAAGTTATTATTTTTTCCAAATAATTATTCAATTAAAAACTTCATCTTCAATATAAAAAAAGTAAGGAATTGGAATGCCACTATATAATTACATTAGCTTCATATGGCTTCTGTTGTATGCGTTAACGAGCTGATTAAGTGAAAAAATAAACTATTTAAAAGTGAATATTAAATAAATAGGTATGGTTCACATATTTTATTTTACCACCATATAACCATGTATATTATTATAATTAATTGAATTAAATGTTATACAATTAATAACAATGATAGGATATTACTATTGTATGTAAATATTTCTAGATCAAAGTGATAATTGAAGAACAACTACAAAATTATTGATGACTTTAAAGTTTTTTTTTTTTTGGTTGGATATAAAACCAATTACAACGCAATATGAACCCCAATTGAAATTTGATTAGAAGTTACACGTAACTTCCAAAGAGGATAATTAATCATTTAGATAATCTATGGTATAGTTTTTGAGAAATTAAAAACAGTTTTTAAAGTTGAAAAACTATTTCTGAAAGTGTTTGGTTAATTTTTTAAAAATGCTTATAGTTTTCAAAAAAAATTTTAACCAAAGTCAGTAAAATTTATTTTTCAAAAAAATACTTTTAAAAAAATAAAAATAAAAACAAAAACCATATCTAAATAAAAGCTAGAAAATGTGGGAAATTGATTAGCTAAGTCCTCCGAATACGAACCACATGGTAATCATTAATTAAAATCATTAATCAATTTGTTTTGGTAATAAATTTGTTTACTCCATATGAAATGAGGTAAGAATTTATTCTCCAGGCACATGCCCAAAAGTCATGGGTGCGTAATTTTTAGCAATATGTTACGCTTTTTTTTTTGGTTTTGGACAGGTTAGCGGTTACCATGTTTTGTTTGACTCTTCTCCATTTATTATACCTTGATGGCTAGTCACCTACACCCACCGGCAATTACGTGCTTTCCCTAAAATACCCTCTCTTCTTTCCTTTCTTCTCTCTAATTTCCCCATTCGCATCTCGCAGAAGGGGATTGTGGACCCCTCCATTTTCTCTTAGTTCTTTATGGTGAAAAACGAAATGTAAAAAAATTGATGGTTAAATAATTTGGGAATGGAAAAAGTGAAAGACTATTCCTAACTAATCAACTACACCGAAGCAGACAAGCATTTCCAAATCCAGAAGTTGGGAGTTTTTAGTTTTGAGACTACAATTAAATTAAGCATTTTCGAGGATTAATTATACAACGATACATATATATTTTGGTATTTACATCCACACATGCCGATGGTGGTTGAGCTATCCGTCCTTTCTGGGAACTACTCGCCATTAATTCTAAGAATATGATTCCAGCTTTTTTTCTATTTAAATACTGGATGCCTTGTGGTCTAGCGTCTCCATTCTTCACCTTCAAATCTCTTTCTCTCTCTCTCTAGCATACCAACCAACTGTTTCTAAGCGTGTAGGGCTTGCTTTTATTACATTATTTTGTTGGGTATTTATAGTTGAGCTTCTTATCGGCTCCGCTATTCATTCTTTTATAAATTAACCAAAAAGCATAAAGCCTGAAGCAGAGAGTGTGATAGGGGGAAATAAAATAAAATAAATGGATAGTATAGAAATGGATAAGGAGAGATTGACGGCTGAGATGGACTTCAAGGACTCGTCGTCTGCCGTCATCAAAATCCGGCGGCGCTTGCCGGATTTCTTGCAGTCCGTGAAGCTTAAATACGTGAAGCTTGGCTATGGCTATTCGTGCAACCCGGCAACACTGGTTATGCTTTTAGTGATTGCGCCTCTATTGGTCTCCATAATCATTCAGCTCACGGGGATGGAACCCGAGCGGCTCTCTGAGCTATGGACGAACCAGAGCGTGAGACTCCAAAGCATTGACGCCGCCACAAGACTAGGCGGTTCAGCCGTGCTGCTATCCCTTTTGGGCCTGTACTGGGCCAAGCGGTGCAGGCCGGTTTATCTGGTGGACTTTGCATGCTACAAGGCGGAGGAGGAACGCAAAATGTCCGTGGAGTCTTTCTTAAAGATGACGGAAGAAAGCGGCGCATTCAGCGAGGAAACAATTCAGTTCCAAAGGCGGATATCGAGTCGGTCCGGTCTGGGCGACGAGACGTACTTGTCCCGAGGGATTGCATCTCGACCGCCGAAGCTGAACATGGAAGAGGCCCGGTTGGAGGCGGAGTCAGTGATGTACGGAGCATTGGACTCGCTTTTCCAGAAAACCGGGGTCAAACCGGGAGATATAGGAATACTTATAGTGAACTGCAGCTTATTCAATCCCACCCCATCTCTCTCCTCCATGATTGTGAACCACTACAAGCTCCGGACGGATATAAAGAGCTACAATCTGGGCGGCATGGGGTGCAGCGCAGGGCTAATCTCCGTGGACCTGGCCAAAGACCTTCTGAGAGCGAACCCGAACCCGAACACGTACGCGGTGGTGGTGAGCACCGAGAACATCACGCTGAACTGGTACTTCGGGAACGACCGCTCCATGCTTCTCTGCAACTGCATCTTCCGCATGGGAGGCGCGGCGGTGCTGCTGTCGAACAAGCCACGGGAGCGAGCGAGGTCCAAGTACGAGCTGGTCCACACGGTCCGCACGCACAGGGGAGCGGACGACAGAAGCTTCGGGTGCGTGTACCAGAGGGAGGACGAGAAGGGGACGGTGGGGGTGTCGCTGGCCCGGGAGCTGATGGCGGTGGCCGGAGACGCCCTGAAGACGAACATCACCACTCTGGGGCCCCTGGTGCTGCCGCTGACGGAGCAGATGCTCTTCTTCTGGACGTTGATCCGGAGGAAGGTCTTCAACTCCAAGGTGAAGCCGTACATACCCGACTTCAAGCTGGCTTTCGAGCATTTCTGCATCCATGCAGGTGGGCGGGCCGTGCTGGACGAGCTCCAGAAGAACTTGCACCTCACCGACTGGCACATGGAGCCCTCCCGCATGACTCTCCACCGCTTCGGGAACACCTCCAGCAGCTCCCTCTGGTACGAGCTCGCCTACACCGAGGCTAAGGGCCGGGTCTCCAGGGGCGACCGGGTCTGGCAGATCGCTTTCGGATCGGGTTTCAAGTGTAACAGTGCGGTTTGGAGAGCGCTCAAGGCCGTGCCCCCTGGGGAATGTCCCGGTAACCCCTGGATCGATTCCATAGATAGGTACCCGGTTAAATTCCCTGCTGCTGCTTCTGCTTCTGCTTAGAACACTGTTTGTCGCCGTGGCACAATGTAATTGGTGCTTTTTACTTTTCTTTTTTTGAAATTGGGAATGGAGTATCTTGAATAGTCATTCCCAGCTGGCTATTCCAAAAAAAGAAAAATTATTTATTTTCTTTTTTCAATATATAATTATTTTATTATTTTATTAATAACTCTGCCCTGCAGATCCAAATAAAAAAAACCAAAACAAATGCATAAAAACAAAAAGTATCTCTCTTTTGAAAGCCAATATGTAAATTTGGAAAGTATTATTTTATTGTATGAACATTAATTAGGACACGAAGGCTGATACAATATGAAATCAATCCAAGTTTGGTACCTTATGATTAGAACGTTAGGAGAAGGATCAAACCCACACAGATATAACTCTGATGCTATTGAATATTGATCACAAAAAAAATTAAGCTTGCACTGAGTGATCAGTTTAATATGTATATCTAGCTAGTGTTTAATGTTCTTTTTCATTTATAAACTATTTTCGTGTGCCTTGAATTTAAATGTCCAAAAAAATTTAATACTATATTATATTTGTTATAGACAGTTTTGCTAATAATTACAGATTTAATATTTTAATTGTGGTCCAATATTATTAATAATATAGTAGTATACTAAATATATATCTTTAACGTGGTAGGCCAGACATCAGTCCAAAATAATACTAAATAGAGACACTTATTTCTCATTTGAAAGCTAAAATTTTGGAGATAAATTAATGCCCAAATAAAAGAGAAAAGGAAGGAAAACAGAAGGGATCTTCTTTGAGTCGCAGGCAGCTCAAAAACCTAACCTACCCCATCACTCTCACAAACATTTCACCCTCATTTTTCCCAAAATTCGGCAGCTTCCCTTCTCTTGGTTTTGGAAACTATTTTAGTCTTAATTTTGACTATTATTCAACTCATTTTTTTTTATCATTATTTAAATCAAAAAGCAAAAATCACTGTTTATCTTCTTGAAACATACTGCAACCGGCCAAATCCCTCATTTTTCTCTTTTATTTATTTATTATTTATTATTTTTTAAATTATTTTTTTTATTAATGGAGACTTCAACTGATTTAGACATCGGAAAAAAAACGCTGATCACTACACCGATGCTCCATGCTACTCTGGCTAATTTTTTTTCTCGTTTTTACAAATATGAAGAGTTTGATCCGAAGACGAAAAATCACCATAACAAAATTAAACTAGAATCATAAATTTAATCTTATATAAAAAGTGAATTTGAAATTATGTTAAATTTTTTACAGCTAAAACTTAGCTAGAAAAGAACAAAAAGTATGAACAAGTAAATAAATAGTGTTATTTCAAAACAAATATAAAAGGGTAAATAAATAGAGTGGTCATTGGCAAGGGACCCAGCCGCCAGAGTTAAAGAAACCAAAGGAAGCAAGTGGAAAGAAAAAGCCCGACTTTTCCTGCTCAATTGATCGTCCATTTCATGTCCAAGGGACCTAAAGAAAGGCCTCTTTTTGGCACTTATTCTGATAAACTTTTAGAGTACTTTTAAATATTTTATTTGGGGGCTTCCAAATTGAAATGAATAATTATAGACGACGACGATTTCGGGTAGAAAAACCAACTGGATGAGGACCTGTAACGAAGACTTGTTTCCCAGACTCAATAGACCCAATAAAAAATATTGATCAGTTCAGTTCAGTTGTCCTTTCGTTTCATATTTTATTATAATTATTTCATGAATTAAGTGGTATTTTCCAGCCATGAATAATTCTGGTTTTAGTCAATTTCAGTTTATTGGGTATTATATAGCCACTCCCTTAATATCGACTTTTCATTGATTTATATAAATAAGCTATCTTCAACATAATTATAGTTTTAATTGTCTTCACTTTTATTAAAACACCAGCCAGCCATATGGTCCCAGAGTAAACTCGAGCCCTTTAATTTTATTTCCTTTCCTCCAATACTAAAACTAATCTAACATTTTATTCAACTCAACCAGTATAAAGCTTAATTTGGTGAAAGAAAAGTCGAACCTTGGATATACATCATAACAAAAGGAGCAAGTATTGTTATTATTATTATTATTTTTTTTTTTCCTTAATTTTCTGATAGACAAATTAATAAACAAGGAAGGAAAGTTAAAAGCAAAGAGTACATATTTAATTACTAGCGTCAACGATTGAAACTCAAATCCACGAAACATACTGACAATAAAACAGAGCATTCTTTGTTTCTTGTTTTTTTTTTTTTTTTTTTTTTAAAACAATGAAATCTGGCATGATATGATACTATAAAATCACGTAAAAACACTGTAGAATTGTTATAAGAATAAAAAAAATGACTTCTTCGGAAATATATATATATATATATATATATATATATGCATGTATGTATGTATATTTTTGTTTGTGTAGACTTTTGTTTTTGGGTAAAGAAAAATATATCCGAAATCAAATAAAAAATAACCTAAGATAAAATCAATTTTTCTGTAATATAATAACTGCATGAAACAGGAGAGTAATTCCCATTTAAGAAAGAAGAACACTCCGGAAAATCCATTATCCGCCCTAGTTGGTAATATATTGTCTTCGACAGTACTGTCAAATTACGTTCTAAACTTTCCTATTTCCTTGTTCTAAGCGTGAATTCATTAAATTTTTTACCATTAATCGGCCTATTTACGTTCATCATTTAAAGACCGTAATTTATAAATTTGATATAGCTAGCTAGCATGTTATAATCCCCCACTAAATTAGCATAAGATTCGACATAGACCATTTGACAAATGTGCTAAATATGGTATATATGGCATTGCAGTAATCTTGAATTTCTCTTTTGCACCTCTTAATTTTACTCAATCATTTTCTCTATTTTATTTTTATTTTTGGTGTCTCCATTAATAATATATCTCAATCTTTTTTTTTTTCCTTTTTCTTTACCTCTTTTTATACTAACAGCTGAAATTATCCGTCTGTTCCTAATTTTCTACTCTCATTATCTATCACAAGTTTCAACTTGATAATTAACCATGTGCCACAAATGGATTTTCACAATATAATGCATAATGGATTTAAGATCTGTCAAAATATTTGTCAGAATGATAATGGAATGATGCAGAGAATTATCCAGATAATCTAATATTAGTTTGCATTTGGTGCTACAATAATAATAAAAAGTATTATTTATATTGATTATATTCAATAGTATTTTTTTTTTTTAAATTTATACTATTTATCATCAGATTCCATTATATGCTGATTTATCAAATGCTAATTGCCTGCATTAAATTATATATTAATTTTTATACTAAAAATTTTATTAGAGAAAATTATCCATTTTAAAATAGTTAATTAAATTGTTAAATGACATAAATTTATTAATGATTAGTTATGTAACAAATAATAATTTTTTAAATAAAAAAGAAAAGAAAAGAGAAAGACATACAAATTTTGGTAAAAAAATATAATATATATATATATATTAAAGGGAAAAGGTACTGTACCTTTTAACTTTTTATTAGTGACCATTGATATATATATATATATATATATATATTTATTTTTTTTTTTTNTTTTTTTTTTATGGATATGACCATTGAGGTAAATATGCATATATTCATAAAAAAAGAGAGGTAAATATGCATATAAAGTCGTTGATTTTTTTTTTTTAAAGTACAGAAAAATACAAATTATTCTTAGGAAAAAAACCAAATGTACTCTTATGAGAGTACAGCTAAGTAGTAAAAATCAGGTGAATTATTACATTTGTCAGTATAAGAGTTGTGGTTTAATTATTGATAGTCCCATATAGATTAAGATGCTATTTTCCGCTGTTATTGCACGAAAGAGATGGAGCTTCTTGCGATACATGCTCTTATCGCAAACTCTTATTTGGTTAAAAATAGACCTGACAAATTTCAACATGACTCGTTAACACGACACGAACATGAATGTTTTTTACGGATTCGAGTTTATTTGGAACGGGTTGGGTTGATAACGGATTGACTCATTATGAACTTGTCATCTTGACGAGTCTTAACGGAATGACTTATGAAAATCCATTAGATCCATTATGGACCCATTAATCTTTATTGACAATTTAGTAATTTAACTAAAAAAATAATAAAGAAATGAAGATGTGGTTGAATTGAATATGTCTATGTATTATTTTTATTTCAAACAATATTGTTTTATATTTTTATTATTCATTTGTAGGAAGATTTAAATATTTTGTTTTTGTAGTTTGTTATTTTTTTTACATGCATTAAACATACTACTTTATTTTTGGTTTGTAAAAAAATATAAATATTTATGTTTATCCGTGCTTTATTATTTTTTAGTATGAACTATAAACTATAAATCAAATATATTTTTTATTTTTTTTAAATAGTTTGGAAAATAAGTTTAACTTGTTAACGAATTACATGATAATTTCATAAACAGATTTGAATTTACATATTTCAACACGAAATCTTAACATGTCAGATTTAATTTGGATGAAAAAATTTTGATACGAATAAAAATATCACACAACATGACACAACACATTATAATGTCTAGTTAAAAAGACCCATAGATTAGTCTCCTCGCTGAATATTTTAGAAGCATATGACTTCATTTATGATAGGTTCTTTTTTTATTACCAAAAAAAAAAAACCGTACCCTTCTTCATAATGTATGATATGCAAATAAATTACAAAAAAAATTGATAACAAGAAGAGTGGTGATTGTTAAAGGCGTGTAGTAGGCGTGGCAAAATCATAAGAAGAGGCAACACCTACATAAGCAAAAAAAAAAAGAAAATCATTATAATTTAGAATCATATCATAGTATTAGCATGTGGGCAACATCAATCGGGTCCCCACCCGGACCATGCCACTCTCTAATCCCTAAACCAACCAAACCACCACTCAGGCTCAGCCCCTTTGCCATCTCTGTCTCGTTCAATACCGAGCCACCGGACCAGGACGTCGGAGGTTCAGGCCAAACCATTCTCACTGCTATCGATTCAAATACGAAACCCACCAATCCAATCGAGAAACAAGAAGAGGGAGAGGAGGAGGGGAGGCAGATTAGTGGGTCAGATGTGCTTTGGGCTATGCAAAAAGCAGCTGCTCACAAGAACAGAGCGAGTGGTATGAAGACGAAGAATAAGAAGAAAAAGAGAAAAGGACTGTCATCCTCTCACGTGGAAGAAGAGGTTGCTATGGATTTCAGTAATGTTCGGCCTTTAATCATTAACAGCGAGTGGGGTGGTAGATTGGATGAATTGGAGAAGCGTCTTCAGGAGCTTTCTTCTGAGACAATTTAAAACCCCATAAATATGGTCCGGCGTACTCTTCCATATATTTAATCTTTATTCACCATTTGAATTGTGGGTATGTGTATATTTCTTTAACAGTTTTTTCTACTTAAATGAGTTTGCTTTAATTTTTCTATCCTGTGATAACATATTTCCATGTAAAAGTAACCATTGTTCATAAAGAACAAGTCTAAATGAAACTGTATAAACAAATGTTCAACCATTAGAGGGGATTAATGGACGTCTAGGTTTAGGAAGAGACCTCAATTGCAAATGGGAGTTTGAAATGGCTGCAGCAATCACCAATCTCAGCGCAAGTGGGCTTCTCAACAATTCGCCTCTCTTCAGCTATAGTTTTCTTTTGAGTTGATATAAGCCGGATAAAACACAACCCATTTCTTTATGTTGGGGACATCTCCATCCATGTTTCTGATGTAGCAAAAAGAACCCAAATTTAACCACATAATTGAAGAGGAAAATGGAGACAAATTAAATGAATTGCATTCCTCTTTGTTCACCCCATCAAGCAAAACGTAATAAATTTGATAAATCTGAAAATTGCTGTTAATTTATATATTGGGCTAAATTAAATCAAAACCAATTAAAGTTTGTTCCTTTTATTTTATTATTATTATTATAGGTATGCTCGAAACCTCATATCAGAAGCAAAGAAGGCATAACAAAGAATTGAGAATTGAAAACAAGTTGATACAAAAAAATATCACATTTGCTGACCATTTATCCGGAAAAAATTTATAATAACACTACTAAGCAGATAAAAGGAAACACTAAACGGACAATCCCTCAGACCCTTACACTAGTACACTCCATGAGAAGTAGGAGAAAAGAAGTTTCCTGAGAAAGCCCTTGCTCTGAACCTTGTTTGATCTTTACGGCTTTGCTTGGGTTGCGATCTATACTTCCTGGCTACTACAGCTCTGGCCAAGCACATTATATTCTACAGCAGAGCAATCTACTAAATATACAATCTCAGGGAACAAAGAGGTAGTGACATCCTTTTTTTTTTTTTGGTAATTTACCAAAAAAAAAAAAAAGACAACCTCTTTTTGTAGAATATAATGGTTGGCCAGAGCTGTAGTAACCAGAGCTGTAGTACAATATATATGTCAACTTTAGTAAATTGCTCTGAACAAGAAATTTTTATTTTTTATTTTTAGTATATGGCCATATGTAGACAAATCTTTTTTATTTTATTTTTAAGTATATGAGCATATATGTGCTGATCATATGAAAAATATATATACTTAATTATCTTTAGAATTGGTTTTAGAAGTTTTATTTTTAACTTATAATGTTTTTTTATAAATATATATCTACTTAATTATCTTTAAATTAAGCAGCTTATGTATGATCATATGAAAAATAAATTATAAATCGATCGTAATTTATGAAAATAATTAAAAAAAACTATATAAATAATTTAAAATCATCTATACTTTTATAAAATATATTATGGCAAAAAAAATTAATAAAAAGCTTTTAGTGTATTCAATTTAGAATTTAACGGATTAAAATGGAATTGTAGATTTTAAAAAAATTCATAGATTGTTATGAAATTGCATGAATTCATAAGAATTCAATGAAATCCATGAAAAATATGTAAGATTTCACTTAAATTTTTTCATTCACAAAATTCTGTTTAAAATCTAATGAAATCCATTATTTTTTAAATTTTTTTAAAGTAAATGAATTTTTAAATATCTCAGGTTTCAAAATTTTTTTATAAAGTCTTAATTGAATACACTTAAATTTTAATAGAGTTTATAAAATCTATTAAAATTTAAATTGAATATATTTTAATTTTGTATAAATTTCTCTAAATTCTGAATTAAATATCATTGACTTTTAAATTTTTTAACACCTAATAAATTTTAAATTGAAAACACCATTTTTAGAATGAATATGTCCCTGACTATAAGTGAAAACCTAATTAACCCGATTTGTCTGTCCAACCCAACTCAACCCGTAAAGTTTGGGCTGGGTTGGGCGGGTAAACTCGGGAAATGCCCACCCGTAATAACTCTGGTCCTGGTCGTCGACCCACGCAGCCAAGTTTCCCTGCTCACCACCATCGCAGCTCAAGCCTCACTGCTCACCATCGCAGGCTTCGAACAGCTTCCACCCACCCACGCTTCACCATTGGTCCTTCGCGGCCCTCAAGAGTCAAGACCTTCGCTCGCTCCAAGCTTCTTCTTCTCAGGTATTTTATTTTACACTTCTTCTTGAATTTATTGAATTTGATTCAGGTTTGTTTTATGATTCAGAGAAATTGGGTCTTCTGTTTTAATAAGAGAAATTGGGTCATTTTTTTCTGCTGCAATACCTCGGACATGAGGGATACATTTTTTTATGTTTCTGTGGTGTTTTATATTTAGCAATGAAAATCATTGAGTGACTTTTAATTTTAGTTCTTGAAGCATTTCTCACCCCTGTATCACCGTCTCTCTGTCTCTCCCTCTCACCATTTACCACCACCGTCTCTGTTTCTTAGCCAACTGCTTACGTTTTCTGTCCCTTCACTGTCTGGCCATCCTTCAATTTTACCTTGATTTTGGAAAGTGTGTTCTCCATGACGCTTATCCCAGTCTAAGGACATTATTCCGTTGATGCTTGAACCGGAAATGGATAAATATCTCACTATAAAATAGCCAACTGCTTATGTTGTTTTTGTTTTTTGTTTTTTTCCTTCCTTTATGTCCTTATATCAGTTCTCCTATTCCTTTAGCTATCTCACAAGAAGTATGATGATATCGCAATTATTTTCTCTCTTAATTTATTATTAATCATATTGCAGTGAGTTTGCAAATCCTGTTGTTGCAGAAGCAACCCTTGAATTTCTGGACACGAACAAAAAGAAACTTATAACTTCTTTCCCTAACTTGCTGCCTCAGGTATAGAATTGAGATCAAAAGTAATTTCAGATGATTAGAGAGTCGTAATATTGTCTTGAAGAAGTCAATTGGATAACGTGTGCTAAAGATTTTGAAGGGAATTTTGTATGTATGTTTAAAGTGGTTATATTATTATTATAGACATGTCTTGCAAATTTGCTTGTCAATTTGAAATGCATAGCACAAATACCTACACATACATAATAGGTGACTGGAAATATTAACATGGAGCTCCTGTTTCTGTGCTATTTAAATGATAATGAAGCCCATAGTCATAGTTCTGTGGTCTCAATCATAAATAATGGCCATCATGTATTCCTACCTATGTTTCTCTACAGAGTTTGCGAGATAAAAAGAAAAGTATAGCAGCTTGCTAATACTGTTCATTAAAATACACTTAAAAAAATTTGTGCACGTATTGATAGTAACAAGGTCATTGCAAGTAATCCCTCCTGTAAGTTGAATCTGTATATTTTCTTGCCTTTCATGTAATTAACAACTTGAAACTTTTCAATTTCAAAATAGGAATCACAAAAAAAATAAAAATAAAAATAAAAATAATTAATTAATAAATCAAATAGTTCCATCTTGTATACCCCTGTCTATGCAATTTTTTCTTTTACAATCTACATAAATGAAACTGTGGTTGAAGAAGTGGTAATTCAACATGGTATCAGAGCCAAAAAATCCGAAGGGTCATAGGTCCAAAATCAACAATTTCATCCAAAATCAAAAAATACATTTTCGACTGCAAAATGAGCCCAAAACAGGCCGGACAAAAAATGCACATGTAAAGAGCCAAACATGCCTACATGTAAGGGAGAGTATTATAGATCAAATATAAAAGACATGGAGAACCAACTTCTATCAGCTTAAGCTTTTGGGAGAAATAGTCATTCAACATTTTAAGGCCACTAAGGCTAGCTTTTTTACTTTTTCAGAATCTCAAGCCCAATTAGATTAAAAGATGTAATGTTTTATCTTTTCAAATGGTATATAGATCTGTTTGCTTTATTCTTCAAATGTTGAGTCTTAAGATAGATTATTCAAGATTTGAACATACTTCTTTGAACATATTCTAAATTGTCTCATTGTAAATTATTTTTGATTCCTGATTTGAACATATTGTTCTCTCTTCTTTTTTCATTTTTTCCCTCGTTTTCCCTTGAATGATTATTTTTTGCTCTGTTTTTGTTTGTTTGTAAGAACTGGCTGTGTCTGATATATATATATATATATATATATATATATTTTAATCTGTTTCTGTTTGATTGTAACAAGATGTAGCCTAGCAACTTGTTGTGCTGGTAAGGTGCTGACTTGCTGTGCTAATAATTGATAAGCAATTCATCCCTTTCACATATTTTTTTCCTGTGTTATTTATTTATTGATTTATTTTTTGGTTATGGAAGTGTAGTGAAGTTAGGCAGTGAAATCTGTTTGCTGCAAAGTTGGGAGTTTTTGAACATATGTGAAATCTTTTTGTTTGCTGTGAAGTTGCTGTGTTTCCCGCTCGATTTTTTTTCTTTATGGTTGCTAGTATGTGCTTATTGTATTATTGATTGTGCTATCCTCTACTGCTTCTTTAATGTTCTTTGGATTTTCAAATGCCTTTCTTAGGTGTTAAAGAGTCTTTTGTTTTGAATTAGGGACTGTTTCATTGCTTAGGATTTAAATTAGTTTTTTCGTGTCTTTCTAATATTTAAGATTGTTTTTTAGGACTTTTTAGTTTGATGAGTATACTGCATGTATTGTTGGTTTTTTTTTTTGTGTTGTTGTTGGCATGGTTTTATGATTATGAAATTTGTGTTTGGTAGATATGGATATGAGTAATGAAACTTAATCTAGTGGTCGTACTGGAACCCCATCTTCAACAAATGCACAATCTGGTGCTGTAGCACTTCCTCCATTTCCACCATCTAAAATAGGGAAGAGAAAACCCAGTAGGAAACCATCGGATGTGTGGGAAACTCTAAACAGACATTCCCTCAGACCCTTACACTAGCACAGTTCTATGAGAAGTAGGAGAATAGAAGAAAAAGAAGTCTGAACCTTGATTGATCTTTACGCCTTTGCGTGGGTCGCGATCTATACCTCCTTGCTTACATTATATTCTACAACAGAGCAATTTACTAAAAATATAATCTCGGGGAACAAAGAGGTTGTCATTATAAGTTTGAAATGACAACCTCTTTGTTCCCTGAGATTGTATACTTGGTAGATTGCTCTGCTGTAGAATATAATGTGCTTGGCTAGATCAATCAAGGTTCAGAGCAAGGGCTTTCTCAGCAAACTTCTTTTTCTTTTCTCCTACTTCTCATGGAGTGTGCTAGTGTAAGGGTCTGAGGGATTGTCAGTTTAGTGTTTCCTTTGATCTGCTTAGTAGTGTTATTATAACATTGTGGTTTTCTGGATAAATGGTCAGCAAATGTGATATGTGTATCAACTTGATTTCAATTCTCAATTATTTGATATGCCTTCTTTGCTTCTGATTTGAGGTTTCAAGCACATCTAGAATATCAATAAAAGAAAAGGAACAAACTTTATTTGGTTTTGATTTAGTTTAGCTCAATATATGAATTAACAGCAATTTTCAGATTTATCAAATTTATTACATTTTGCTTGAGGGGGTGAATAAAGAGGAATGCAATGCATTTAATTTGTCTCCATTTGCCTCTTCAATTATGTGGTTAAATTTGGGTTCTTTTTGCTACATCAGAAACATGGATGGAGATGTCCCCAACATAAAGAAATGGGTTGTGTTTTATCCGGTTTATATCAACTCAAAGAAAACTATAGCTGAAGGGAGGCGAATTTGTGTGAGCAAGGCGTGTGAGAACCCCACTTGTGCTGAGATTGGTGATTGCTGCAGCCATTTCAAACTCCCATTTGCAATTGAGGTCTCTTCCTAAAATCTAGACGTGCATTAATCCCCTCTAATGGTCGAAAATTTGTTTATACAATTTTTTTTCCCATTTTTTTTTTGGTCTATTGCAGATAGATAAAGCTTATCCACGTGATTTCATGCAAATAGGGAGAGTAAGGGTGTTGCTTAAAAAGGAGGATGGGACACTCTATAATCCAGCCATTTCTTCCCGTAAGGATCCTTCTATTACTAACTCCATAGTATATAAGCTGGCTTGGGAGACAGGTTTATAATTGTTTTCTCTGTCACTTTTCTAAAAAAGTAATCCATTATTTAACAATATTTTGGGAAGAGCAAAAATCTTGAGCATTCTTATCCTGGAGGGGGATGTGAAACTGTCCCCTACTTTAGGTAATAGTCATGTAAAGTCATTATACATGACTATATGGACTATGCTATGTACCTGCCTTAAATTCACCATTGGTGGTAATACCTCCTATGCACAAATTACTAAGTAGAAAAATATTGATACCACTGAAACTTAATTTGTTAGTTGAACTCTTCTGATAAAGTTTTGTTGGCTTTCCAAGTTTCTTCTTCCCCTGCTCTTGACTAAACATCGTTGGAGAGGGGTCAGAATCCAACTTATTTGTCACTTTAGCTCCTCATTTTGTTTTTGCATGCCATTGTTGAAACTGATTCTCCATTTTTATTTATTTATTTATTCTTTCCTGGTAATCACTTTCAGGCATTTGCAAACTGCATTAACAACATTCAGATAGTATTTAATTAATGTGCACTGCTAAATATTCTGAAGTTTAATTTGTTTTTTAAAAGGATGCATGCGGTGCCCTCTGAAGCTTTGAGTTAACATAGTTTCTACTAATGGCATGGAAAATAGATTTCCTGCCCATAGTATCCATCCATTTTCATAGATTTTGCAATTGGATGAGCTTAAGGCAGAGGATATTGAAATCCACTTTTTCGAGGGTCCACCACTACCAGGAGAGGCTGCTGTGATTTGTTCAGTGCTTCCAAATGATCAGCATTTGTTCCTATCGTTACTATCCAATGTTTTCTCTCAATCTCTTCATCCCCTCGTTCCTTAATGTTTTTTCTTCCACTCTTTATATTTTTCTTCTCTTTTCTTTTTTTGTTTTTTTGTTTTTTTTTTTTTTTTTGGNGGGGGGTATTGGGGTTTCCTGTCTTTGAACAAGAGATTTTTAACATTGTCACATTCAGAAAGAAAGTGAAACCTTGGTTTTCCAGTTAGGCAAAGTTGAAGGGAAGTTAGAAATTTTGTTGTTGGTTATTTTTATTTTTTATGTGTTTGTATTACAGGGAAGCAGCTGATGGTCCGAGTGGCCGAATTAGTTCCAAGACATCCTGGTAGAACTAAGAAGCAGGAGCCTGCATCCACATCAACTGCTGGACCTTCTAAATCTGGAAAGGGTGGAAAAAAGAAGAGATAGCTAAACTAACAATAATGCAACACAAGAGTTTCCTTTGACATCAAACTCTATTGGCGTGGATAGTCATCTTTTTTAATTCTCAAAAGGTTTAAACATTTTTTGTGAGGAATATTTAAGTATGAAAGAACATTTCTCTTGAAAGAAAAAAGTATATGAATAGTAGTGTGGTCAGTGGTGATAGACGTACATTTGATGGTTACTGGTTGACAGACATCTACTTTATCCAATAAGGTAGGTAGATTGATGAATTGGAGAAGCGTCCTCAGGAGCTTTCTTCTTCTGAGCTTTCTACTGTTATCCGACAAGAAAATAAAAAAAGTAAAATAAATTTGGAACCTCAATTTGACATTGTTTGTGAAATTGTCTTCAGACCAATCATCGATGTTACGTTTGAATGGTAAACAAATTGTGGTGAACAAGTCAAACGGAAAAGGGTTTGTCTGAGTGAAGAGTAAGCCTTCTTAGGACGTTTATGGACTTTGTAAAGCTGGTGTCAATTAAAACGCCAAGAGAATGCCTTACAAGCAGATAAGTCAATACACGGATGATTTCCTAAATTGTCAATCTCTATCGGCACCAATACCATGTTATATAAACCTCACTTTCTAAATCTACCAGTTTTTTTTTTTCCACTTTTTTTTTGGGAGGGGTTATTTTGTTTGAAGCGACTGGTCATCCAACCACAGCATTCCTCTTGTTTTACGAAAATAGAAAAAAACAGCTCCTCTCCAATGGGCTAGCTCTCCTAATAAGGTCGGTATCTCCTGCTACGATTGCTTTCGTCATTGCTGCTACCTCCTCCACCTCTTCCTGGCTGTCCATTTGGACCATTGCTCCTATCAATTCTCCGAGGCCGAGGGTGTGGCATTTGTACACCCGGCTGCTGACTGCACAGTTACAATCATATAAGTACTATTCTGGAAAAGGAAAATGAGTATTGAGAATAAAATTTATACTTACAGAACATAACCAATTCGACCATCTGGCAGCACCATCGGCACCATATGCATTCCTGCTGGCATTGGCCCTCTACCATATATCATTGGCTGCTTAATGTGTGTGTATATATATATATATATATATAAGAATCCAAGGTTCAAAATTAGACCTATTTTAAGGAATTAATCAAGACAAAAGATACAGAAAGACAAATACAGAACCAGTGAGTTACCTGTTGAAAACCTGCACCACCACCATATCCAGCACCTAGAGAGCCATATGAATTTCCAGCAAAACCACCATACCCAGGGTGCGGAATATGGTTTGGATGAGGCCCAGTACTATAGGGATAAGGTCCATCAGATTTTTTATCAGCCTGAGGCTTGGCAAGAACGACCTCTAGAACTTGACCTGCATTGCAGGCAAACAAATGAGTTTTTATATGTAATAAAAAACTGAAAGGAAAAAACAAATTCATTGTTTAACATTTATACAGAGAAGATCTGCTATTTGTAACTTCAAGTTTCAAATGGCCCACATGGATATTGAAACTAAGTACCATCAATTTCATATTTCTCTGTATCTTGGACTGCCTTCAGGGCACTAGACCTTTCAGCATAATGGACGAACCCAAAATCCCGTTTTCCTTGCCCACCCTTGCCAGGTGGCATTACCACTTTTGTCACTTCCCCATGGCGTTGGAATAGTTCCTTCAGTTGTTCAGTGGTAGTGTTCTCAGGTATGTTTTTCACATAGAGAGCCTTCACCTGAGAATTCAAAAGAAAGCACAGTTTCATATGACTAACAGCTTACAATATGCAGTGCCCGCAAATCATGCAATGCACAGCACAATATCTACACATAGAGCATTAAAGTTGCTGTGCCATACAGAGATGGCAGCTATCAACTTTAGATGTCACCTTACAGTTATGTCAACAGAGAAAGTACATTGGAAATAAAAACTGGTCGATATGCCAACTGTATCTTTAAGAGAATTGAATATCAAGTTCCTATTGAGAACAAGAACAAACATAAAGCCTTGACGAAGGCATTACGTGATAATTTAAGAACATAAAAGGCTGGATTATATGGCCTATGGTGCATTAACATGGATCCTTACATGTTAGTTGATTGTCTGCATCGAATGTTGTCAGATCCTTACTAAGTGCCACTAAACTTTCAGCAACTTTTTTGTCTCGAGTATAGCCTTTTAATCCTTAAAACTTTACTCCATTCCAAATCTTTGCCTTTCTGCAAAGATTTCTTTCTTGTAAACAGGTTTATTATAATCCATTTCTTTCATTATTATCCATGCCTTTTACATTATGCATCAATGAGAACATAGCTCCCATGAAACAAGTTATAGATTAAGTTCCACAAGAAAGAAAAAAAAAATCAATAAGAATGTCAAGGACCTATTAGCTACACATACTAGTTTATTGAAAATCTTAACCTGAACAATAAGCAATTTACATGTACTTTAAAAAACTAAATTCCTCTCTTTTTAGTTGGAATTTACCTGTGCTGCAGCTGAATGATCCGATGTACTTTTTGGATCAGCCCAGGTGACAGTTGGGGTGTTACCATCCAGCTTAAAATTTGAACTTGACATCTTCTGTCTTGAATAATCAGCACAGGCATTATTGTAATACAAGACAAAGGCAAAACCACGGTTTCTGCTTGGATTTTGAGGATCCTGAGTCAAACAAAAAAAATTGGCACTACAAAGATTAGTACTAAAAACTATTATTTTCTGTAGAAGCTATTTAAGAAATAAAACTCACAACTGAATAAAAGGCCCACCTTGATGAGCTCAATGTTTTCCACTCCAGGACCAACCTCCTCAATGACTTTGCGAAAATCATCTTCAGTCCAGGTTTTTGGAACATTACCAATGAACAATCTGTGTTTGGTTTCAGAAAGCGAACATCTTAAGGTTTTACCCTGCAGCAATGGAATGTAATAAAGATAACCACCAAGCTGAAGCAGTCTACAAAAGCCACCAAAAAATTCAACAAACACCATGATTACCTTGAATTCTTTACTATGCAACTCTTCAATGGCCTTTTGTGCAACCTCTTTCGTTTTAAATGCTATAAAAGCATAGCCCTTGCTTTCACCGGTATCTCTATCTTTCATTAATCTTATCTGAAAAATAATTTCATTGAAATAGTAACTTCCATCACCCCCTACACTCAAAGCAAAAGGCTTAAATGTAACAAGCACAGAAGTTCACACTTCTTACCTCTAGAATATCACCTATAGCATCACATAAATCGCTTAAATCTTCTTCCGAGACTTCTCGAGGAAGCCCACCAATGAAAACTTCGGACCCATGGGGAGGAAGGGCGAGAAGTTGAGCATGTTGCTCTTTGTCATTTTCATCAACGGAAGCAGCAGGCTTCTCTTCATCTTCTGCAGACTCAGGGTCAATGTGGCTTTGTTCTGCATCTGGGGAATGGTCTTTTTCACTGGCCCCAGTCATCAGATCTTCATGTACTACTTCAGCATTCTCTTCAACATTTTCGTCACCGGGTTCATCAACCCCTTCTTCTTCTATTGGTTCTTCAACGTCATCGTCTATCTCTTCCATATAATTGTCCTCATCAAGATCCACCCGCTCCTCAACTTCTGTGCCTTCTGCCATGACTACTTCACGTCTCAACTTTTGTCATCCAATGATTCACCCGGATCTGACCTAAATCACTTGCAGACCAGCTTGGTAGTCAATACACTGACACATTGAAATTTTCATAGCAAACATACATAGATACTGCTCAAAAATGAAAGAAAATTAAAGGCAAGGAGGATTTCAATAGGTACAAAACATTTCACAACTATTGTACAATATAACAAGTGAAAGAAATGCCAATAACGATAAGACATCAAGAAAGTTGTAAGAATGCTACAGGAAAAAAGTGGTGTTGTAAGAATGCTACAGGAAAAAAGTCACCACCTTTCCCCATTGCCCCATTTTGTTGCTGAGAAACTGTTAATGGGATGTCAACTGCCAGTCCAACCAGACCATTTACAATCCAAAATTTCTTTTCCCAAGGCTTTGACGCAACAAATATACTCATCAGAACAAACTTAAACTAAACCCAGAAATTCTGCGACTAAGGAAGCTTACATCTCAAACAAGTTATTGAATCGAAAAAATGCGAAAATTTTCTATAATTTCTGAAAAAAGAAAAAACCTACTGTAATAATTTCTACAACGTAATTAGAGCCCGACAATAATTTGGGAAGCAATACAGTTATGTCTAAAGGAGCTTACAGAATCCTTCAAGAAGAATAAAAGAAAAAAACCCCAAAAGTGTAATTTAACAGAGGAAAAAAAAAAGAAACACCCGGGAAAGTTTTACGATTACTTTCCTCCCAAAGAAAATAAAGAACACAAACCGAAGAACTAAGGATAAAAAATGAAAAAAAAAAAAATCGCACAGGGAGAGTATACCCTGTTAGAAAAAACAACCCATTCGATAAAAAATATCAATTAGCATAAAGGAACTGCAAAACAAGAACCAGGCAATCAATGAGTAGAATCCAGCGAAAAAATTAAAATTAAAATTAATAACTTAAAGCTAGGAGATTTAAAGGGTTTGAAAGACGAAAATAAGTGAAAAAGGAAAATGGGGGAAAGGCAGAAAAGTGAAAGAAGAACAGAAATGCGAAGGAATATAAGTGAAGCTCCACATACCAGTGGTGGGAATTTTTGTGTGCGGAGAATTGGTTTTGCCTTTTGGGTCTTGTGCTTTTCGGCTCCGTATTCCTGAATAGAGAAGGCGAAATGGTTTGTGGTGTGGGGCGAGTGGGCGCGACGTGAGTGAGTGCGCGCGGGCGCGTGTGAATTGTCACCCGACGAGACCCCAATTTGGGTTTTTCCTCTCCTTTCTTTCCAGAGTGCCCCTTTCCTTCTAATTGGGAGAGGGTGAGAATGAATAAAAGATTGGCTTTTCAGCACCAAATTACACTTCCGGTAATATATTTGGTGTAATTTATAGGGTGAACAAATTTATTAAATTTATATGATTATAGAGTATTATTAATTTAGTAAAAAATTAAATTAATAAATTTAGAATTTGTAGCATTCCTAGTATGTATTTTTTTCTACTTTTAATTTTTTATTATGCTCGACTCAAGTCCTTTACCAAATAAATAAATAAAAAGACTACATTCCTCGTTCCCAAAATCTAAACAACCCCAATGTAATAAATTAATATTCAAGTTTCAAATGTCACAGTGTGTTCAAATCGATCATTTCCTTGTTTATGTTGCTACTGTTTCTTTTAATTTTAGTAATCAGAGGCCCATAGATTGGCAACTTGCAAACTAGTTATAAGGAGAAAAGTTTAGAGTGAAACTTTTTATGTTGCACATATATTGAGGTTTCAATGAAACCGTTATTTGATTAGTGATGCGTGTCGTAAACAGTAAAATTAATTACTAAATTTAAATATTATTGTAGTAGCGGTAAATTCAGATCGATTCCACAGAGACTGATGATCAAACTATTTCTATTCCAATTAAAGCAAAATTAAAAAGACAAAATAAATATTTTATGTTGGCAAGTTCAAATATTAAAGAAAATAATTTAATAAATATTGAAAATAATAATAGGAGAAAATTTTGGGTCAGAGTATCTTCAATTACTAAAAAATATGTGATCATAGACAAAAATATATCCAAAAATAATCATTCAATGTTGGATTGAATAAAATAACACGACCAATTTTATTATAGCTCTCATAATTAATTAATTCAGACATGATCGTAAATTAATCATAATTCTGAAATATCTAAACCAACGTGATCTAAATTAAATCAGAACAACATTAAGAACAATAGCAACCAACGATAAACAAGTCCTACAAACGTTGTAAAATGTTAATATATTATGCATTATCCTAAGAAATTAACAAAAGTTTTGCATGCAATTATTAAAAGCAAAGTGCTACTAAACATAGAACATTCGATACGATTGAATTTCTAATTAGTAAATACTCAATCCACAAATAATTATAACGGATCCAAATTATAATTAAAAGATAATTGAATAATAAACAAATAAATTGGAATAACATAATTTGAATAATTAAAATTGAATTAAAACTTGTAAACCAAGTCTCACACTTTATACTTTAGCAATGAATGATACTCTTACCCAAGAAAGAGATATAGATACTTATAATTGTTAGAAATCTCAATTCTTTGTTGTTTTTGCTCTAAAAATGGTTATCTCCTTTACAACAATCATAAAACATATTTATAATAAAACGTAGAGCTAAAATTGATGAAAAAACGTGCCTAAAAACTCATATTCGCGCCCATCCAGGCGCCTGAGCAGCACTGCCTTGCTGCCAATGTCCATTTAATTACGATTTTGCCACTGCTTTTTCATTTTTTCTGTTTAATTACGATTTTGCCACTGCTTTTTCATTTTTCATATTTTTAAGTTCAAATTCACCTAAAACATAAAAAAAAATACAAATTAATAAATTTTAAGTGAATAAAACATGCTCAAATTAAATATTAAATGTATATAAATTGTATCCCATCAATTATGAATCAATATTACTCATTTATAGTTTAATAGCACTCAATCATGGACCATCGATGCTTAATCATATATCAATATTAGAAAGTCTTTCCCTCGCAATCTTCTAAGGTTTCACTCTAAAGGGCTAGTTATAAGGAGGTTCGCTTACTATGGTGGACTAAGTTAAAAGATTAAATAAATAATAAGACTTGGAATAACCTCTCAAGTGGTAAATGGATAAATCTATGGAGAAATAAGAAAATAAATTAGAAAAAGTTGATGGCTTTTGGGTTCTATTACATTTCATTTTGGATCATAAGCTTCTTAACTTGCTGCCTAATCCCTCAAACAACTCCCTCACATTCCATTTGTCCCCAGCACTAGTTCTTCAATTTTCATGTTTTTTTTTTCCCACTCACTTTGTGGATGCAGAAAATGTACCAGAAGACGTTACTAGAACATATCGGAAGAATAATGTACGAAATTCCACCTCAAGTTTTTAGAAGAGAATATTCGCAGTACAACAAAATGTTCCAAGAATTTCAACACCCAAAAAAAAACACTATTTATTTTGTCCCATGTACTTTCGTTTCCATAGGTCTCAAAGGAGCAAAGCAGAAACAGATAAATAAACATTGATATCCATTTCGACGGTTTTGAATTTGATGGGTGTCTCTGATCAGTTAACGCTCTTACATTTCATTCCCATGTCTTTGCATCCATCCACCTGTCTAGGCATTTTGGTCTCTCTTCAAGAACATAGATTGTGGGGAAAAATAAAATGAAATAAAGAAAAATGGAGGAGCTTTGAGTGTACAGAGTATAAAACAGAGGAGCTCGTGATGAGTTTTGATCGATTTTGTTGTTCATGAATTTTCTGATGTGTAAGTCATTTGTGGAAACGTCCAATCGAGCTACAGATCTGTGTTTACCTTCCTGACTTTTTGTTTCAATTGCTTTATTTATTTATTTATTTGGGATTTGGATATGAGCTTCATATCTATGTTAATTCTATATTTTTAACGTCTGAGAAAATAAAGTTTCATATATGCTACTATTGATGCTTGTTAAAACTAATAGACCCTTTCTTATGCCAGTTTGGAGGTACAGTACATGTGTTATGCAAACAGCTAAATAATAACCAATTTTGTTAAAATATAAATCAACATAAAATAAAATAGGACACTAAAGATTTATGTAATTTAGTTAGAAATGTTACAACTTGTATCCATAAGCGAAAACGTAAATACAAAATATAAATGAGATGATAATTCATTTTCAAATGAAGTGATACTTCAATATAGTATCATGTCTAAAAGACTTGTTCAAAATTCAACAATTCTATCTGAAATAAAAAAATATATATGAGGATTTAAAATGAGCTCAGTTAGACTGAAAATGCATGTATAAAGATCCAAAACGGGCTTAAATATGAGAGTGATTATTAGATATAAAATATAAAAGAGTTGATGACTCATTTTCTATCAGCTAAACTTTTAGAAGAATAACAAGGAAAACACAAAAAAGTAATATAAACTCTCATAATTCCAAAAGAAACTTTAGTCCAAAAAGCTTCCTAAATACTTTCAATGGAGATGGAGTAAAAATTTCCTTGCTTCAAGTGGCAGCACACCCTCAAAATGAAAGATTTTTGAGTTTTATACGCACAATGACCACGTAGCCCTTAGTCCACAAGTCATAAAAAAGTGGCTATTTAAGCCACATCGCATTTAGAAGTGTGCATTAGAACCTTCGTGGATCGAAAAGGAGTAAAAAATGTTATAGAGACGAAGAGTTTGCTCAATTGTTTTGAATGCTCCACTTAATTTGACTTGCAAAATTAGCTGAACCGTATTAACGTAATGAATAATGATGCCACTGATGCTAGTACTAGATTTGATACATTGATTTTTCAAAAATCATTTATAAATAGCCAAGGTCTGCTTTTGCAGTCGACTAAACTGTCACACACTTTTGTTGGAAAATTATTTCAAACATGGATTGGAAGATTTGAAATTAAAGAGTTTAAAATTGAAATAGAAAATTTATATTTGAAATTCAAATAAATTAGGGTTAGGTTGTGCTGAAATTTAAATATGTTCTATAAGTCTATATAAAGACTTAATACTTTACATGATGAAATGTGAAGAAAAATGAGTAAGAAAAAATTAATGAGAAATAAAAATCATTGTTTAACTTTGTGAGCTGTTTCCTTCCTCTATTTATTAAAGAAAACCAATGTCATGTGCTATTAAATTTTAATTATTTCTATATCCTTGAGAAATACATTGGAATTTGATGAAGTATGTTGCCTTTGGCTTCTCTTTTTCATTCAATACAATTTTTTTTTTTTTTGTCTTTTTATTTGTTGTATTAGATATCTAGCTAGGAAATTCCTGGCTGTTTTTCTACCTCGTCTGTTCTGAATTTTAACCATTTGAAAAAATAAAGCTTCATCTAGGGTCTCATGGACAATTATGCTTTATGCTAGCTAATTTGGTTCTCTTCTTTCACATGAATGCAGAATAATGTCTGCATTTTGTTTTGTTCAGACCAATTTGCAGTGCATTAACAATGAGTTTCACGTGCTACGGTGCTAACAACTATTACTTACAGAACCCATCTGTTTGTCATCTCTTCTAGTTTTCTAGTTTATCAAAATCTCGAAGCTAAATCAAAACCAAAAACACACGCAGTAAAAAAAGAAAAAAGAAAAAAAGCGTAATCAAACGGATCCGTTATTTAGCAGCAATAGGAATAACATAAGATCCTTGCTAGTTTATTTATTACAAGAGTCAAGATACGCCACAGAGAATCCTCCAGCCTTTAGCTTTGACTAGCTTAGCTTCCACAAGAACAAGCCCTTGCATCCTCGTCAACTTTACCAGGAGTACAGAAATAGCCCTTCCTGGTCGGTCCATTCACTGGAGAAGAGCCCCATTGGATCATACAATTTTTTAACAGCCAAGAACTTGTTGGCATTTTTGTAATTGTTAATCACCCCATCAAACACTATGTTCCGGTTCTTCCCCCAATGCGGCAATGCCCCGTATTTGAACACTGCCATCTGCTCTATTTCTTCAATGAACATCCTCGTGAAGCCTAGGAGTCGGGGGATCTTTGCTTCGGTAATATGTGAAATTGAAGTCCACTGCTTCTTCTTCTTTGCCCAGGTAAGCGCTGGAGGCCATAACATAGCGCATGAGAATCCCATTGTAGAGCTCAAGGCCACACAGGGCCTTAGGTTACAGCTCAACAAAGCTTCAGCACATCTTCAATGAAGCTCTTAACAGAGGACAGCCCAATACTGAATGTGGTTTGGTGATAGAATTTGCCTTTCACTCTCGGGTCCCATGTGCAAGCTTTCTCAATTTGTCCTCTGCACCTTCGAGGCAGGACTCAGATGCTTGAAGCCGGTGTTGATATCCAATTCCGGGATAGTTCGTAAACTTAACACCTTAATTTACAAATACATATATAATTTTCAATCAGAAAACATGAGCTATACATATTTAAACTTTGAAACAGAGGAAGAAAAACAAAGTATATATGTACCATTGCTTGTCAAACAGTAAGCAGTTTTTAAGAGAGTGAAAGTAACCAACTTTGCACCTATGCATTTCCCCTTACCATTACTGCAGGACTCTTGTATCTCTTCTGTCACATTGTTTAAAACAACAAACAAAAACCAATAAAGCAAATATTTATTTTTTGCGTGCAAAGTGGATTGATATATAAATATAATTTGGATATAACCTAACCTTTGGTTCTAATAGCTGCAAGGATTAAGGAGAGAGTGAAGTGGAAACAATCGCCGGAAGTGTTTGTGGGGACTCTGTCGTCGATTCGATAGACTGTCTTGTGCTGACTGGGGTACCATATTATATCTGCAAACTCGTGCTTTTTTCCAAAGCTGCTGCTTCATCTCCCAAGTCGGAATCGTTCTTGGTCAAGTAAGTAATGGAACGCTTGAAAATTGGCTGCAGTTTAAAAGTCACCTACACAAAGCATTCAACTTCTTTAATTTGGCACTTAATTATTACAACAGCAAAAGGAGATATATGCTGCTAAGTAAACTAGAATCCGATTTGACAACTACACCTATGTTGGGGTTGATCTAGCTCTGATTTCAAACTGTTGTGGTAAAATATAACATTGATACCAGATTGTTAGAGTCTGAACTTGAGAAAACTCAATTATTTGTATTTCTACAAATTATTATGCAAGCACTCTCACAAAAGTGAAGTTTCCACATATCCATATATTTTTATTTGATTTTTTACTTTTTTTTCTCTCAAAATAAAAAAACTGAGCTTGCAATGTTGGGATTTCAATTAATACATAAAAATTTAAATGTATTAATTTCATTGAAATTCTAACTTCCATCACCCCCTACACTCAAAGCAAAAGGCTTAAATGTAACAAGCACAGAAGTTCACACTTCTTACCTCTAGAGTACCACCTATAGCATCACATAAATCGCTTAAATCTTCTTCCGAGACTTCTCGAGGAAGTCCACCAATGAAAACTTCGGATCCATGGGGAGGAAGGGCGAGAAGTTGAGCATGTTGCTCTTTGTCATTTTCATCAACGGAAGCAGCAGTCTTTTCCCAAGGCTTTGACGCAACAAATATACTCATCAGAACAAACTTAAACTAAACCCAGAAAACCTTGCATCCTCAAACAAGTTATTGAATCCAAAAAATGTGAAAATTTTCTATAATTTCTGGAAAAAGAAAAAACCTACTGTAATAATTTCTACAATGTAACTAATGGGTTGGTAATGATTTTAATTTTTGGCTAAAAAGATTAAAGTTCCAATACTTTCGTCTGTCGGAAATTGAGCATAATAAAAAAATATAATCTTGATCAACACATATAAACCCAACATTCAGAATTACAAAGGATATATCAATCTCTACTCTTCAAACATTTTTTATTTACAAAAAAAAAATGAAAAAAAAAAAACTTTCGTTCCATATACAGAGAGAAATTTGTTCTTAACCCTTGATCGAAACCAGGCAAATTGACATAAACTTTGCTTCTAAGACTTAATACGAGAACAAACCCTCGCATCCTCGAAAACTTTACCAGGTCTACAGAAATAGCCCTTGCTTGGGGCACAGTGAGAATCTTCTCTGCATATGCACAGGCCTTCCAATGCACAACCTTCTTTGAAAATGGTTATCCCACTCTGCAGTCCAAGCACCTGGTCGGTCCACTCGCTGGAGAAGAGTCCCAGTGGATCATACTCTTTCTTAACTCTCAAGAACTTGTTGGCATTTTTGTACTTGTTGACCACCCCATCAAATACTATGTTCCGATTCTTCCCCCAATGCGGCAGTGCCCCGTATTTGAACACTGCCATCTGCTCTATTTCTTCGATGGCATCCTCGTGAAGCCTAGGAGTGATGGGATCTTTGCTTCGAAAGTATGTGAAATCGAAGTCCACTGCTTCTTGCTGCTTGCCAAGGTAAGCGCTGGAGGCCGTAACATAGCGCATGAGAATCCCATTGTAGAGCTCAAGGCCACACAGGGCCTTAGGCTCTAGCTCAACAAGCTTCTGCACATCTTCAATGAAGCTCTTGACGGAGGACAACCCAATGCTGAATGTGGTTTGGTGGAAGAACTCGCCTTTCACTCTCGGGTCCCATGCGCAAGCTGTGATCTTTTTGTTCTCTTTACCTTCCAGGCAGGACCCTGATGCTTGGAGCCGATGATGATATCCGATTACGGGATAGCCCGTAAACTTAACACCTTGATTTACAAGTTCATATATATACATGTCAATTAGAAAACAGTTGCTATATTTATGAATTCATACAATTTAAACTTTTGAGACAGGGGAAGAAAAACAGAGTATTGTATACATATATACCATTGTTTGTCAAATTAGAAAACATATGCTATATTTATGAATTCATACAATTTAGACTTTGAGACAGGGGAAGAAAAACAGAGTATGTACCATTGTTTGTCAAACCGTAAGCAGTGTTTAAGAGTGTGGAAGTCACCAACTTTGAACCTAGGCATTTCCCTTCATCATCACTCAAGGATTCTTGATTCTCCTCTGTCACATTATATCAGAACAACAAACAAAAACCATTAAAGCGAATATTATTTTGTGCGTGCAAAGTGGATTGATGTACAAATTATGGAATGCTAGCTAGCTAAGCTAACCTGTGGTTCTAATAACCCCAAGGGTTAAGGAGGGTGTGGAGCGGAAAGGTGTGAAATCATATAAACCATCGCCGGAAGTGTTTGTGGGGACTCGGTCGTCGATTCGATAGGCTGCCTTGTGCTGACTGGGGTACCATGTTATATCTGCGAACTCGTGCTTTCTGCCAAAGCTTGCTGCTTCATCTCCCAAGTCAGAATCGTTCTTGGTCAAGTAAGTAATTGAACGTTTGAAAAGTGGCTGCAGTCTAAGAGTCACCTACATAGCGATCGGCTTCTTAATTAATTAGAAATATATGCTATTAAGTAAGCTAGGATCCGATCGTTTGGAGTCTGAAGATTACAATAATTATGCTTTAATCATCATTCTAAATTTACTTGTTTCGAAGATTGGCTTGCTCAGTCGAAGAGAAAATTCTCAATATTCCAGTTTCTTGACCCGTATTTATAGGATTACTGAGGTTGGTCTGGGTCAAACCTGGACACAGCCACATGGTTTTTTTTTTTTTTTTTTTTTATCTGGGCTGAATTCTTCTAAACGGGCCTCTCACAGTCTCACGGGCTGCGCAATGAATTTGTGACTTGTTGAAGGAATCTTATTACACCGAGCAAAGCGCTGTATACATCCATATTATTAGAAAAATTAAAAAGGATTGAACAGCACAATGGAATTGTGGTGTATTTGTGATTTTCTGGAACTGGGGCCCATCTAATTATTGAGTCGGGTGGTTGGGGTTCGCCTACGCCTAGGTAATAACCCTATATATCCTGCTTCTATAAATGTATGGTCTTTAAAGTTAATCTAGTGATTTATTATTGTCCATAGCTTGCATTTAGTTTTAAGCATTTCATGATTATTTCTTTTGACGTGGAGTAAAATGCAAAATTCTTTAGAGAAAGGACGGCATTTCAATCAAGATAGGGTCCGTTTGTCCATATTCCCATGTGCAAATTGCAAACAAAGAAAAAAAGTTGAGGCCAAAACCCAGCTAAAATCTAAATTTAATGAATTTATATGTGAAGAAAAATTTTAAAAATAAAATATAAAAGACACGATCTTAAGTTTTTAAAAGAATTCACAATTCAATAAAAGCATAACAAAAATATATATGCCATGTACCTGAGAAATAACACCCAAGACTCCAAGTGAAACCCTAGCGGCGTTAAGTTGTTCATCAGCATCACTGAGCACCCGAACCTTGACATAGCCGTCTTGAGGGCCTCCTGGAGTGACAATTTTAAGCGACGCAACATAATCATGAACGGAGCTTCCTTTACCCCACAAGGTGCTTCCATGGGCACCTGTACCTAACAGGCCTCCAATGGTCAAGCCCCACCAATAGGGTGCGTAAGGCAAGGCCAACCCGACATTGGCAGCGTCATGTATAAGCTCCTTCATCGTCACGCCGGCCTCCGCAGTTATCGTCATCGCTTCGGCATCGATCTTCAGTACACGGTTTAGACAGTTGGTGCTTATGAGCAGCCCGTCTTGGCCGCTTGGACACACCAGCTTGGGAATGCTGTGAGAGAAACGGGTCGCCACCTTTATTTTTGAGCCTTTCATGGTTGCGGAAGCCACAGCCGAAACGAGCTCCTGCTCCGTTTTGGGGTACACCACGCTGTGAGCTCGACAGACGCTGCGATCGGGGAAGGCACCGTAAGAATTTGTGATGGTACAGTTTGTGTTATTAGACCAGCATTTGATGGGGTCCTCTGGAGGACTACAACATACCGTCAAAACCAAAAGGAAGATGCATTTTGATCCGACAAGTCTCCTTATAACACCTTTTTTCAAATATAACAAAGGCATGTTTTGCTAATACTATAGATGTGCGCATATAAATCTGCTTTTAATTACTACACATATATGTATATATATTTATGTGTGTGGGTTTATATAATGGAAGGATAAGTACTGTTGCAAACTCGGTTACGCTAAAGATGCTTTAAAGTCAATGTAACTTAAAAAATCAAAAAGAATTTTGCTTATTTATTTGGTTTGAAGGAATATATATTTGTAAGTTTATTAACCCAATCGAGAAGGTTGCCCATGAATTCTTACCAACCTCGTGAGTACCAGAGTGGGTCAGGGATTTAATTATTTTTTTTTATTTTTTTTTAAATCTTAACTTTTAAAAATTATCATGTATGAAGCTTATTTTTCTGTATACACAGCCTGCCATAAACCGTTCGCGAAGGGAGATAGGTACAAGTGTGTATGCGATGAAGATGATGATACGTGTGGTTAATTTCCTCTCTTCCAAGTTTCAATGTCCACAGCCTTTGAAAAGGAGTTTGGAGATGGATATACATAGAATATGAGAGAGATAAAGAGTGGGAGATCCTCTTTGAGAATTTGCAATTGCAGAGTATTGAGTGCGTAGCATATGTTGGAAGCCAAACACACAAATTAAATTCTAAGTTTTCAATGGATTCATGCCACTTCAAAAGACTTCTATAAGTCGGTGGACATATTATGATGGTTGTGCTACGTATGTACATTAATATATGTTATATATCTACTGAACCAGATTATTATGTGTTAGTTTTCTTCTCTCCATTTTTTTTTCCTCCTTCGGACCCTTTTTGTTTTTTATCCAAAAAACAGTTTTTAAAACTTAAAAACTGATATTAAAAGTATTTGAATAAATTTTTAAAAGTATATTTGGTCTGCACAAGCTTCTTTAACCAAAACCAGTAAAAACTAGCTTTTCTAAAAAGCATTTTTAAAAAAATAAAAAATAAGTCAAAATAAAAGCAAAAACTATATCAAGACCTAAATTAACATAGTATCTTATTGCATTGGAAATATTCATATCAAAATTTGACATATAATTGTAGGGTTCATATTTTTCTTATCCTTAATTTTTACATATAATTGTATTTTAATTTGGAAACTATATATAGTTTGGCATGTTCGGCACGCCAATTAAACACGTATGCTATATATACCTTATATATATGTCCCAGTTATGGGTCTCAATGAAGAAAATATTGCTCGAAAACGCAATAATATACTCTATTGCAAAAAAGAGAAAATGGAAAAAAGAAAAAAAAAGGCAATATATATGGATTAATCAATACCAATTAAAGGCCCTTAATGGTTAACACTGTTTATCGTTACCGGAACTCGCTTGTGGTTAATTAATTTTCATTTCAAGCGAAAAAGAGAGTACTAAAGATAGTCTTCCGTGAAAAAAGAAATTGATTTGTAGAATAACCTTCACTTTATGGTAAAAGGGGGAAAAATGAAATTTGTAACTACGTACCGGAGAACTATTAATGAACTATTAAGAAATTAGAATTGCTTCATTGAGATATGATCATATTCCGCATACCTTTTATATAACTACCCTTTCTTTTAAAAAAATTAAAACAAACAATCATTTCAAACCAAAACTAACAATGGGAATTCGAGAAAAGATATAAATTCTTTGGATTTTAGCTATGAAAGCGCTAAAAACCCAAACAAAATAAAAAGTCAACATTGTTAAAAGGAATAATCTATCCCTCTTGTATACTTTTTAAGATTTTTATATTTAATCAATGTAGAATTTTATTGGGAGATTCTAACAACAAAAACAATTAATATATTTAAAAAAATAACTTTGCACCCAAATCATGCAAGGACAAGGTAAAGGAACATGAACATGTCAACACGATTCATAGAGCAATGGAGAGCAATTCAAAACTTCTTAAAACTCCAAACCGGCCTAAAATGAGCGTCACAATGATATTCAGTAAGAGGACTCAAAAGTCAAAATACTGCGGGTATAGTTTCCTTCGAAGTTATTTATGTCTTTTCATAATTTTGTCAATCAGAAAATCGTCTAATCTTTTTTACAGTACAATTAATTATTTCATATAACTAAAATAATATAGTTTATAAATAAAATAATAAAATTTACTGTGAGATAATATATTTCATTTATTTCAGTAAAACCATTTAAATGATCCTACTGTATAAAATTCTAAAATCATCAGTGGGTGGTAGGTAAAGGATAGTGTGAATGAGTGATCTGTATATAGGTTGGGGTTGAACTCATCAAATTTAGAGCTCCATCTGATAGTGTCATTATAATAGACAGTAGCATAGGTCACTTTTTTAGTAGCATAAAGTTATTGCTGTACTGGTTCACCAAAAAAAATAATGTTATTACTGTACTGGGAAAGCTTAGGCGAAGGAGGTTATCAATGCCACTATCATTATGAATTTCTGTGAAGAACAAAGGTTAGAAAAAACTACTTTTTTTTTTTTTCTTTTTTTAGGTACCGAAAGTTAGAGAAAAATCATGATACTTTGTCAGTTCTTAAGTTTTCATGTAAGGCTGCATCTGTTAACAGGCTTGGAGGAAAGCAACAAAGTGCTTTTCTAACAAATCAAAAAAAAAAAAACAAATCAAATAATTGGTAATTGGATCACAAAAGCAAATATACATTTTATCCAATATATAAGGACTAGGAAAAGTTAGCATCTTTAAGTGCTGGATAGCTGTTATAAAAAAAAAAAAAAAAATTGTGCTTACAGAGGATCCACATCCAGCCAAACCCTGTATCCAAACTGTCAAAAACTTTTACCAAGAGAAAAATGCGGCAAACCCGACAAGGACACAGTTCAGCTTTCGATAATTTATTTATCTTTAAAGTCAAATTCTTGATTCAATTTAGGATTTGTGCCTCCCAAAGAGTTCATAGCAAGCAAAAAAACTAGAACTTTCTTAATTGTTAAACTTGAAAATGTACAGTAGTTTTGAGAAATGAGGATGGTGGGTGAAATAAGNCCAATATATAAGGACTAGGAAAAGTTAGCATCTTTAAGTGCTGGATAGCTGTTATAAAAAAAAAAAAAATAATTGTGCTTACAGAGGTTCCACATCCAGCCAAACCCTGTATCCAAACTGTCAAAAACTTTTACCAAGAGAAAAATGCGGCAAACCCGACAAGTACACAGTTCAGCTTTCGATAATTTATTTATCTTTAAAGTCAAATTCTTGATTCAATTTAGGATTTGTGCCTCCCAAAGAGTTCATAGCAAGCAAAAAAACTAGAACTTTCTTAATTGTTAAACTTGAAAATGTACAGTAGTTTTGAGAAATGAGGATGGTGGGTGAAATAAGTGGGAAAAAAAAGAGGACAACTTGCAGAGTTTTATTTTTACATAATAGTCTATAAAAGTAGTTCAATGGTCAAAACACACTGATTTACTAAAAACAAGGCCCTAGTGTGGAAAGAAACCAAATTACATTGTCACTTCCTTCTTTTTGATTATGTGTTGTCATTTGCTTTTCTTTTTCTTTTTTAATTTTCTTTCCCCACAATTGGATGTCTCACATATATGTTCAACTTCAAACCAAAACATGAAAAGCCAAAAACTAAAGCCCTTAACTATTCAAACCTCACTCCCAGCTCTCCCAATTAGATCCCAACAGCCTCTAAATCCATTCACTTGTTATTGGGATCAGAATTAAATCTAAATCACAAGCCCAATTTAAAGGGAAAACCTAACAAGTTGTCCTTGACTCCTTGTGAATTAAATTTTCTGATACTAATCACCTCAACCACCTTCTAAGGTCACTAGTTGAAGAGGGGGAAATCTCACCGCCAAGGCTTTCAGTGCAGCAAGAAGAATAATTGGACTGCTGCTCCAAACCCCCAAAATGCGATCCACTTATACTCTTAAAGCTTGGACTCCTCAAGTTATGCCCATAACCTCCATACCCCATTCCTACACCATAAGGATCTGGAGCTGGGAATGAAAGCCGTTTCTTAGCTGAACCAACGCCTCGTTCCCTCTCTGGCGTGGATGGTCTTTGCCTTGGTGCACTCTGCGACCTCACTCGAGCCTTGGCAGACTCGGTTGCTGCCATGTAGTTTGGCAATGTAGGACCGGTGCTTGTTCCGGCCCGCACTTGTTGATGCAAACCTCCATTGTAGAAAGAGTTGGACCTCAAGCTTGGTGTTTGAGATGCATTAGAGCTTCTGTCTTCTCTTTGGCAACGAGGGCTCGCTGACCGGACTTGAACAGGCCGGGTTTTGGATGGGGAGGGTGTGACAGGAGAATGGTGATTTGGGTGATGGTGTTGATTTTGATGGGCTCTATGAAGTGGTGAACTGGATCTTTGCTGTTGTTGTTGATAATGGTGATGATTCGGATTTGATCTTCGGAAATTGGGTGTTAAATATGAATAAGGCTGAGAGGTATCCATTTCGACGGTTTTGATGGGTTCTCTCTGATCAGTTGAAGCTCTTCCCCTGTTTTCCCATGGCTTTGCAGCCATCCACCTGTCTAGCCATTTTGGTCTCTCTTCAAGCTCGTCTTCATTGCCCATTGACGGGCTCCTACCAGCCCTCCATATCTTTGATATAAGTGTGCAAGTGTCGCACTGGTTAGCTCATGAACTGTTGGGGTAAAAACAAAAAGAAAAACAGAGGATCTTCGATGGAACATAGTATAAAACAGAGAAGAAATATGTAATCGTACCTGTTGAGAGAAGGCCTGAGACAGGTTCTTCTCACGCATCATTGCAGCTTCTTTTCTTTGCTGTAACATGGCTTTTACTTCCTCAATTGTGTGGGGGCGTTCGTCCCAATCATCTGCGATGCTGCTTTCCTCTCTCGACTGCGATGCATCACAAAAAAAAAAAAAAAAGCCTCAGAAGAACATAAGGCCAAGAATCTGGGTACGCTTTGGCTATCAGTTTGGAAGTCTTTTCTTATCTTTGAAAGCAAAAACACGTTCTTTTTTCTCCACCGTTCACTTATATGTTGGAAACGCATAAACATCGTAAAATACTATTTATAGTTATCAATGAAATAGAAATAAGCAACATTTGAGCTGCAGATTAGAGTATTTTGGTTGTTTTGAAGCCAAAGATTGTTTCCTTGTAGCTCCTAAGTGTGGTTTAGAACTTACCATTGATTTTCTGTCGGAAATGTCTTGAAGGAACCGCGACTCCCAAACACTATTGGTGTCACTGAATGTGGAATTTCTGCTGCTGCCGTCGTGGGAGAGTCTCATGCGCTGGTCAAGCACCCGAGCCTGCACCCGCACCAGTGCTTGCATGCACCTGAGGGTCATCTTAGCTTGCTTCCTAACATTGTGACCCCTCACTAGAGCTTGCAACTTCACTAGCCCCTTTAGCGCCCGAAGAGCCCTCCTTGCCTTCTCACACACAAAACACATACCAAAAATTAATTTAATTAAATGTCACATTTTCCTTGCCCTTCACATTCTAAGCGACCAAAACAGAGGCCGGATCTAGTATTCACTGTATGACTTACCAAATATCCTCTGAAACCGGTCTGGATGACAATGGCCGCGTAATGCTCTCTAGCATGATTAGAAGGCCTAGATAGGCGAGCCACCTGCACTGCCGCCTGAGCCGTGGCCATTGCAGCCTCGGCGGTGGCCACCGCCACCGCCACCGCAAGAGCATGTTTTTGCTCTGCAGCTGCATTAGTCACCGACACATGCTCTGTTTCCTTTGTTGCTGGGGTTTGCTGTGTCACCGTCTCTTGTGGGTTTGTGGGTTTCCTGAAAATCCATCTTCGCTTCTCTCTTTTCTGCACAAAAACCCCAGTGTGAGAAAATGGAAAAAAAAAAAAAAAAGAAACAATTTGCCAATATTTTCTCGATCTGCTAGGTAATAGAAAGCTAATTAACGAGAAACCCGAAATAAAAATTTGAAAGAAAAGGCAGACCTTTTCTTCATCCTCTTTAGTAGGAGATCTGAAAGCCCTTTTGACAGCGGTCAACCATGAGGAGCCTCCCTTCTTCCCCATCAGAAAACACAGTAAAATCCAGCTGCAATTACAGCAAGCATATTACTAATAAAGATCAGAAAGAGCCACAAGTCCGAGAGGTTAAAGATATGATAGAGAGAGCGTGCATTTTGTATGGTAGTGCCCACTTTCCTTCTCGTTAAACTCGGGGGAAGATAGAGAGAGTTATTAAATATAACTGTGACAGAGAGAAACCAGGTGAGAGTGGGACGTACAACTGAGGAGCTGGCTAAAGAATAGGATTCAACCAAAATAATATCTAAATCGATTGCCATGAATCCGAAGGGTTAATAAATTATTGTTTTTATTTATGGCATTGGGGGGACACTAATGGTGGTGTCAGAGTCGACGTAAAAAACGATTGCTCAATAGTAATAGATAATGTTTTTATCACATACTAATTCATTAAAAAAAAAAAAAAAAAAAAGAGATAATGCTTTNAAAAGAGAGATAATGCTTTTATTATATTTTAAAATAAAAATATAGAAAAGGAGAGAAGGAGCCGATAGAAGAGAACGTGAGGAAGTGCGAGGCAGCGAGTCCCCGTGTGTATGTGTGTGTTTATGTTATTGCATTTGTGATTGATTTCGAGGAATTTGAAAGGCATAAGAGAGAAATAGCACGTTGAGGATGCACAAAAGGGCTTTTGTTTAAATAGTTTTAAATGTTCAGGACGATATTAAAAAAAAGTGGGGTTTGAGTTGCTGGCTACCTTTTAGAAAACAACTTGGCATTCACCTCTCATGCTGTCACGTGGTGGTAGCAGAAGTTTAGAGAATAGATCGAGTGGTTGATGGAGCACGGTGGTCCTCCTCAATCATCTGGGGTGGTTGATATGTTTTGATAGACCCCACTCAATTGTTTTTATGTCCACTGCAAGTTGAAGTTGGAGATGTCCTTGATTTTGGCCATTAGCCAGCGCTACTAATCAGAATTCAGGAGGAGAAGACCAGTCAAAGTGGCTGGATTCCCTTCTTCCGCTTCCGAGGGGTGACCTCTCTCATCATTTGTGAACTGCGAGAACCTCCTCCTCTCTTGGCAGACACCGTTGTCTTGTTTCATAATATATATACTAGTTTTTGCCAGGTGCGTTGCACATAGTTTTTAAATTATTGTTCTATTGTTTTATTAAATAATTTTAGATATAATTTAAATTAAATAATTTTATAGTTTTGGACTTTGAAATTTTTTTGAGAAATTGATTAAATTATTTTTTTTAAATTAAATTTTCTCAAAAAATATATGTATTATAAAATTAATATGTAAAGTAAAAATAAAAGTGAAAGTAATTGTATATTTATTTTTATCAGTGACATTTTTTTCTAGCATGCATGGTAGAAGCTATATATATTTGATATGTTTTTTTTTATATAATTTGTTACTTATAATGTTAGACGGTTGGTAATTATAAAAAATAAAAGAAAACACCTGTAAAAAACATTATAGAGAATTTATTAAACATTCTATGCTGTAAAATTACATATTTACCTATTTCATCCCTACAACTGAGGAACGCAAATGAAAATCAATTTTTTTCCCTTTTATTTTTCTACCAAACAACTATCAGTCAAGTCACGTATAGGAAAAAAAATTAAAGAATAAATGCAAATCAGAAACTCAAAAATTTTAAAAATTATTTTAGTTAAAATTGAAGCAATATATATTTAAAATCCAAATATTATTAGAGAGAGCTAGCCATGACTCACAATCAACTTAATAAGATATTCATTATTTACACAAGAGAAAAACAGTAAAACATATTCAAGTGCTATTCAAATTATTTATTAAGAAAAATACTTATTTCAAAGTTAAATAAGGTCCCCAAGCCAATATTCACAAGGCACCAAGAATTCTTAAAGCAGCTACCATAACCATCAATTTAGCAGATCATGTAAAGCTTTTCTTATTATGCTTACATTTGCAGTTCTTCTCCATTTGAACAAGTGCTTTCCATTCCCTTTAGGGTATCTATTGGTGACCTGCATCATATTTTTTTCTTGTTTGAGCTTCAAGCCATCAACCCTTTCTTTCCATTCAACATTCCCTAGCCTGTAAGAATCTAAGTCCTTTAATGGATCCACAATTCTCACTGAAACTGTAACGATATCAAACAGAGTCAATATACTTTCAAATGAGCCATACAAATAATAAAGTATGCCTAAAGAATTTGACTGTTGATGATATTACTGCAATACCTGGCTGTCGAGAATTCAAAGGATTAGAAATCCCAATCTTCGGATCCTCTACTCCATAATCCGCCCCAACCAAAACCTCATTCTTAGACTCAGCCCGAGCCAGCAACGAATCATAATCAGGCATCTTCGTTTCTCCAGAATGCTGGAGCTTTTTCACTCGATGAGTCTTAGTGTCTGCAAGGAAATGCCACGAAACAAAAAAAAAGAAGAAGAAGAAAAGAGAGCAAAAAGATGNCAATACCTGGCTGTCGAGAATTCAAAGGATTAGAAATCCCAATCTTCGGATCCTCTACTCCATAATCCGCCCCAACCAAAATCTCATTCTTAGACTCAGCCCGAGCCAGCAACGAATCATAATCAGGCATCTTCGTTTCTCCATAATGCTGGAGCTTTTTCACTCGATGAGTCTTAGTGTCTGCAAGGAAATGCCATGAAACAAAAAGAAGAAGGAGAAGAAAAGAGAGCAAAAGGATGCAAGCGTTTTCTGTCGAATGGTTTGGAACGATAGAAATCTTTAACGTAAAAAAATGAAGTCGTTTTTGTTTTTTTACATACAAAACGATGTCGTTTTTTAAAAAAAAACAGTTACAACCAATGGAAAAAAACAGAAACCCACATAAAACACTTCTCTCTTTTATAAGATATAAGATATATATATTGACTAAAGATGACGCCCACTCCAGATTCCAAAATCCATTGCAAATAAATGGTGGACGCTTATAGCCAAAGCACATATATAGACAAATATTTTCATGTATTTTAGTTAAACAATGTTTCACCTGTTAAGTACGTATATAGACTCATTAAAAAAAAAGGTACGTATATAGACACGTATGTTACTATTTGGCTACATGCCGAGACTCGTAGAAACAAGGCCAGATTAATTTGGGCCAGCGCATGACAGCACATGTCACACCAATTTTTAGCTTGGACTGAAATTAGATTGTGAGCCATATTTTACGGTGATTCAATCCAAGCAGGGCTGTGACCCAGTTGGAATTTTGACTGGGCTTTTTATCTTCTTTTTTTTCTGAATTTACAGAAGGGAAAGTTATAGTAACAGAGAGCGAGTTATTTTTGGGGGGGTAGTATTTTGAGCATTGTAGTACTTAGATTTGAATTGCACTCGAATAGGCCTGCATTTTGGTCTCCTCTCAAGGTGAATCTCTCGAAGCTTAAAATTGATGGTTCCTTTGTGATGGGATCAAGGGATGCAGCAATTGGAATTGTTGCCTGCAACTCTAGGGAAGAGGTTATTCAATCCAGACACGTTGTGACCCCTTAAAGGCTGAGTGTATGGGGTTTGTTCAATTCTCCAAATACTATTTTGCCATAGAATATATCCACCATTTTAAAAGACATTAGAAAACTGTTATGGAAGTTAGAAAATCTACAGATTTTATGCGTTTCAAAAGAAGCAAAACAAAGTAGTCAGTTGGTTAGCCAAGAAAACTAACTAATAAATTTATATACAAGACATATTATTAATTATCATGTAAATTTAATCATATATAATTAAATGCAACGTGAAATAAAATATATTAAACCTCTAATGATCCATTCTAACACATGAAAAACAAATTTAAAAATGCATATGTACTTTTTTTCATTCACTTTTTTTTCAAATAACACAGAAAATTAAACTAAATTAAAAAAATTCAAAGAAAGTTGAGATTTTTTCATATAAATAACTTTTTGGATCCATTAGTAGTAGAAATTAATAAAACTGTATAATATAATTGGTTTTATATAAATAATAATAAGAAGAATAATCAGTCAGTTGTTTTTAATATAATTCACCAATTTTTTATTTTATAATTTATATATATATATATATATATCAAATTTCTTATCTAGAACTTTACTATAAGCTATCGAGTCATTTGCCAAATTACTTCCACGCGAAGATATATTTTGAAAATAGTATAAATAATACTATAATTATTTTTCAGAATATAATTCTTTAGATTGCGTGGGTCCCATAAGGGAACCCCGGTTGTCGTCTATCCAATATCACTCTTTTTATCAGAGAGTGAGTAGGTTACTTTCCCACTATATTTCTCTCTTTTTTTCTTTTTGTTTTTGGTAAAATATTATATTTCTATCATATTTAGCAATAAATCTCTCGTATAAATTAAATGTTTAATTCCCTTCAGCATCACGTTCAATTTTCGGCGTTTATCTCCAATGAAACAGAAGAAATAATCAATGTACTCTTGATGTTCGATTTAGATAACGAAATTAATTTGTTGCCTATAATTTTTTGGTAACAACGAAATTTTGTTGCTTTTTATTTTTCGGTATAGAAATTTTGTTGCCTTGTATGGCCATCAAAAGAAAATCACTGACTTTGAATTGAAAGAAAGCCTTGGCTAGAAATATCATACTAGTAGTTTGAGTATTTTTTTCTCTCTTATTTTTTTTCTTTTACTTAAATTCAAAAAGTGTTGCTCATCGGCTCTGTTTTATACATAATTTTAATATGACAGGTTAATACGATATCAACATGGATATTTTGTACAGATTTAAATTTATTTAAAATGAATTAGGTTGATAATAGATTGACACATTATGAATCTGTTATTTTAATAGATCTTTAATAGATCTTAACGAGGTGATTCGCGAAAATTCATTAGATACATTATAGACTCATTAATTTGTACTAGTAATTTAGTAATTTAATTAAAACAAAAAAAAACCTAAAAATGATATGTTTTAGATTTTTATTATTCATTTGTAGAATGATTTAAATATTATATTTTAAAGTTTGTTATTTTTTTAACATGTATTAAGTATGTTGCTTTAATTTTTATTTTTGATTTGTAAAAATATACAAATATTTATGTTTGTTTGTGCTTTATTATTTTTTAGTATGGACAATAAACTATAAATTAAATATATTTTTATTTATTTTTAAATAATTTTGAAAATAAGTTTAACGTGTTAACATGTTAGATAATGGGTTATACGATAATTTTATGAATGGATTTTGATTTATATTTTTTAACACGAAAGTTTAATGGGTCAGATTTAGATAATTTTTTTTTAACATGAATACAAATAATACACAGTGTTATGAGAATTTTTGGGATATGAGTTAGAGAATCTCCCAGGCCCTTCTAACTCCCACAAAGATCACTGTGAACGAGGTCTATCAGTCATGGACAGGCAAAGCCCAGCCCGTTAGGCAGGGCTGAGAAGAAGCCCAGGCGCAGCATAGTCCTGAACGATGGAGCCCTGTTGACTTTCAGTTCTTAGTTTAAATACTTACTTTATTCTCAGAGTCCAGGTGTCATAATCCCAGCTTACGAGGGTTCATAGCCCTAGCATCCGAGCCATTGAAACGGGGTACTTAAGGTAAGGTTAGGTGAGTGGGAAGGAGACGGTTTTCTGGAGATTTGAACCCTAAACACTCCCTAACAACTATAGACCAGTCGCCGTCATTACATTTGACAGGTTTCAGGAGGGCTCTTCGGCGTAGAACTCTATGTAGGTTGCGCAGTAGGATACCTGAGAGAAACTTGAAAGAGATTTATGGGAATTGTCTCGTAACTGACTTAGGCATCGGAGTGGAAAAATCGGAGACACCACCGTCTTCCAGTCTGAGGCTATTGTCTTGTATCGCAAATCCAGTTAGAAAAATACAATGTAGTACCAAAGTGACAAAAATTAGACAACAACATATAATACAACACGTTACCAACTCTAGACAACTTGAAAAACAGGTTATTATTTTTTTATAAATAAAAAATCTATAAATTCGTAGCTTTTTAATAATAATTTTGGTTTTCTTATTTTAATTTTGGAAGAGTCTTGGTAAAAAAAGACCCAACCAGTTTGATTACTTTGCTTGAAAAGTGAAAAGTGAGAGCGATGATTTTGTTCCTTATTCGTATTTAATCATAGGATAAAAGAAAGAAAAAAAGAAAGAAAAAAGTGGAAAGATGAAGAAAAAGGAGAAGAAGAGAAAGATTAATAAAGAGACGGAGGCAGAGGATTGGTGCTTCGTGTGCAAAGATGGTGGAGAACTAATACTCTGCGACCATGGGTATTATACTATTCCACTATTCACTAATTCAGTTCACAGGCTTTTTTTTTCAACCTTGTGACTTTTCTTTCAAGTACAACCACCAACATTGGCACTGCTCACTCTCCTTTTGGCACCTTCTCTTTTCGAGATCTTTTTCCTTTCTTTCTTTCTCTTTGTTTTTCGTTTTCGAGAAGAGGTTGTATTTTTCTGGTATAATTTATTTATTAGTCATGCAATGCAAATTGCGTGATTGTTTTCCATTACATTGTTCGAAAATCAGGCATTCTTCTTCTTCTTTTGTCAACAACATCAACATCGATATCTGAATTTTTT